>PVHX01017555.1:0-39629 GCA_004024805.1 Geosciurus inauris | reverse complement strand
TCTTCAGGATAAATAACGAGGAGTGGTATACTTGGGTCATATGGGGGTTCCATGCCTAGTCTTTTCAGGACCCTCCATTCTGATTTCCATAGTGGTTGTACTAATTTACAATCCCATCAACAGTGTAAAAGTGTTCCTTTTTCTCCACATCCTCTTTGCAGGAGCCTTTCATTTCTATGAAATTAACACTATGCCTTGTTAATTTTGGAGAAAGTAGAATTTGGATAGGGATTGCAATGAGTCATAAGATCTTTTGGGGGAGTATAATTTTTTTTTTATAATGTCTTTATTTTATTGCTTTGTATGTGGTGCTGAGGATCGAACCCAGGGCCTCACGCATGCGAGGCAAACGCTCTACCGCTGAGCTACAATTCCAGCCCCTGGGGGAGTATAATTGACACAAATAGTAAATCTTCTACACCACGCCTGTGAGATCTGTGTACGTACATGCACGGACACACACATGCTCACAAGTGCACACACACACGGTCATGAACACACACATGTACACATGTGCACAAAAACACACACACTGGATAGGTATGAACATCTCCTTCTTTCTACTCTCCGATAATTCCATGTCATGGAGAAAGGCACTGTGACCACATAAACTATGCATTCCTAGGACACATTCTTGGCCCTAAAATTGCCAGATGAAAGGATTCTTTCCTTACCAACATCAATAGAGGGCCTATTCAGGGCCTGACACAGTTTAAGGTGCTGGGGAGAAAGCACAGAATACAGTGGACAAATGTCCCCTTCTACGGAGGGGGGCGGCGAAGAATTTAATGATAGATGCTGACACAGAGACCTGCAGTTGTCTTGTCAATTCACACTTCCGTCAGGAGGAGGAGAAGGAATGCCCCATTCCTGGCATCCTGAGCACCACTCCTGGGGCAGAGTCTCCAGCTAAAGAGGCTGGACTCTACACTAGGCACTCTACAAGAAGAGGAATATGCAAGTGGAGTGACCCATTAGGCAATATTAAGGGAAGAGAGATGGGAATGGAACAGTCCACTGAGCAGTTGTCAGGGTCACAAAGGCAATACCCATTGGAAGTACTGTGAGGGTCAGGGGAGACAGAGATGAAATGACCCATTAGAAATAGCCTAAAGTTAGCACCAGGGACTGAAATGGAGAAACTTGTATTCCATGCACATATGACTAGGTCAAAAGAACCCCACAATTATGTATAACAACAATGCATTAATAAAAACAATTTTGAAAAGAAATAGCTTGAAGCGGGGCGCGGTGGAGCAAGCCTGTAATCCCAGCACTTAGGGAGGCTGAGACAGGAGAACCGCGAGTTCAAAGCCAGCCTCAGCAACGGTGAGGCGCTAAGCAACTCAGTGAGACCCTGTCTCTACTTAAAACACAAAATAGGGCTGGGGAGGTGGCTCAGTGGTCGAGTGCCCCTGGGCTCAATCTCCAGTACCAAAAAAAGAAAACAAAAAATGAAATAGCTTGAAACTGCTCCATCTGGGAGAATCAGCAGAGACTGGGGACACTGAGAAGGAACAGGGTGGATGAGGAGGGTGGGTGAAACATCCCTCTACTGGCATGTACCATAAAAGGCCCAGATGAAGCAGTACACTTTGGGAGCGACCATTGGGGAAGGGAGCCTTTATTTTAAAACAAATCATGGTGTGCCGTGTGCAATGGGGCTCCCCACCACGCAAGAACCTCCACACATGCAGTCAGTGTGAGACTTCTGCAGCCTCTGAGGCCACCATCACCCCATTTGTGGCCCCAGCTCTGGCTCTACAGATCCAGCTCCCGTGCAGCCAGGAATAAGGGCAAAGAAGTAAGTGAATGGTTCCAGCATGGAGGAGCAGGGCAGAAATGAAGGGTGATACTAAAATCTGTTAGGTTCAGATGTGACTGCCCACTCAGGACCTTCCAGGTTAGAGAGCATGCATGGTCTGAGTGTTGGGGAGTGTTGTCCTAGTTTGGAAGTTTATAGCCCCAAAGGTGGGGCTTAAAATAAGGAAGGTGGAGGTGGACGTGGAGAATTCAGGATCCTGCCCAGGAACCTCAGTCAAAAGTGCAAAAGGCTATACAGTACAAAAGGCTGAAGGTGTTACCAGGTCAGTAAGATTTGAAAGCCCACTATCAGTTTACAGACACACCAAGAAAACCATTCACAGTCAGAAATCTGTCCCCCAGAATACCCGTGGGTCCTAGATAGGCAGATACCGTTCAAAGAGGGTTCGGTTCCTCCAGGGAGGTGGCAACCTGCTCGATAAAAAGAAGTAAATGCTTAAATGATGTGTTTTCAGGCACTGGGTAGCAGAGATGTTGAGAGCATCTTGGTAATAGAGGGTAGATGGATTCTTAAGGTAATGAACCTGTCACCAAGCATCGAATAAGCCCTGACTTTGTTCAAAGCTCTCCAGAAACACTGCAGGAATGAGACTGAGTTCTCAGGGAGTAGAGATCCACCAGGGGATCGGAGATGGGCCAGTGTATGTGTCGCCCAGGAAGATGAGGCCCACCAGCAAGGCCACATCAGCATCAGTCCCGAAACAGCACAGCCACCCAGCTGTGACTGCCCACGAACAAACAGCCCTGCCCTAGGGTTGCTCTCACGATGTGTGTGTGGGGGAAGATACCTGCACTATGTCAACTTACACCAAGCTACAGAGTAGCTTTGTACATTTTTACTTGTGTACTTTGTACACGATGTACAGAGACACTCACGACTCGTCCTCTTCATACCTGAATTATGAATTGGAAGGAAGGGGCAAGCATACTCTGAGGATAGAAGAAACTGGGAGTGAGGGGATGATAAGGGGGAGGGGTGGGAGGGAGAGTGGCGCCCAACCACATCAGGTTTGTGGTCTGTGCCATATAGCCCCAGCACACCGTGGCAAACACTTTCACCATCTCCCCCTTTCACCTTGGGTCATTCACTCTCAAAGGATCTGCAGAGGGCCATCTGTTCGGGGCTGAGGAGGGCAGAGAAAACCAGGGGGCTCCTGGATCCACATGCTCAAGAGTCAGAATGACACCATTCAAGGTGAACAGGATACTGGCCAGGCGATCATCGTTGAGTAGGAAGCGGGTTCCCAGGAGCATCAGCTCTGCGCTGAGCACCACAGGACCATCCTGGTTCTCAGAGACACACTCAGCCTCTTCTTACTCAGTGACTTTGTGGCACAAGTGCATCTCAGGCCTGAGGGCAGTGGGGGGTTCTCCTCCAGGATGGCATAATACATCCTGACCTAGAACATATCCCCACTTTGACAGGCACAAGATTCTAAAAAGCATCAGGACTGGGTACAGCTAAATCACTGCCCAGAAACAGCCTCTGATGGCAGAACCTGGGTCTTCATCCCCTAGACAAGGATGAAGGGTAGGGGCTCATTCTCATTCTCCCCTATCCCCACCTTTCTCTTTCATTCCATCCCTGTGTCTTGCTCAGGAGGTTGGGTGAAACCCCCATGTGGCCCTATCTAGCACGGATCCTGTAAGGGGTGACCTTGTGGGTCAGGATGTCTGCCCAGGATGTGAGGTCTATTGAGATGTGAGGGGCTTGTGTCCAGGGTGAGGGGTCTCTGGGCTCTTTATGGATGTGTGTGCTGGTGTGAGGTATCTGATCTGTTTTAGGTGTCGGGTCTACCATATACATTCTCTGCAGTTCGTGCTCTGTATGTCCAGAATTAGGGTTTGAGCTGTGCAGAGCACTGATGTGCAAGATGTGATGCAACCTGTCATTCCTCACCCCATACACGTGAGATCACAGATGCTACCCAAACCAAGGGTTTGGATTTGGCATCCTGAGTGTGATCTCTGTGACCCAATTATGAGTCTGTGTCCCAGGGACCGAGGGTGCCGGAATTTTGAGGGGTTGACCATTTCCTGGTTCGCAAACTTTGGGCTTTGTGGCAATTTGTGAACCACACTCTGACTTCTCTATTACACATACCCTAATGCACGAGATCTCCGTGTTCTCGGTACCAGTCCTCTCAGATGTGCACGTGCCTGTATACCAGGGTTGGGATCCATGATTTTGTGGATTTGTATGTCCAGGATGGGAGGTCTGGAAGCTCCTTGGGTTTTTGAATCATGAGTTACGAAGTTGCTGACATGCATGTGAGTCTGTATTTCAGAACTGGATGTCTCGGGGCTCTTCTGGGTCCCTGGCTCCATTCACTGGGCTGAGGAATCTGAGTTTGGTCAATTGTGTGGTATTTTGTGTCCAAAGATTTGAGGTCTCTGAGTTGTGCTTTCCTGGGTTGCTTTCTAGGTTCTGCATGACACTGGGATACTTGGGGTTTGGTGATCTATAGGGTAAGGTTACTAAAGAATCCAGAAGTCCATGCCCAGGGTGTGATGGTTCTGAGCTGCAGGTAGATCGGGGTCACAGAAACAGGCATGGTCTGCCTTTTATTCTGCATTCCAAAGTTTGAGACATCTGAGCTATGGGCAGGTTCCACTCCAGAAAGAGAGAAATTGTCACATGCCCACGATCAGACAGAAGGTGTTTTCACAACTGTCCAGAAAGAGGGAGAGGTTATCCTGACACCTTGTCCACTTCAGCTCCCAACAGCCCACATTCCTTTACTAGATGTTCCGTTTAGGCAGCTTCCTTCAGACCCTGCCCTGGGGTCAGAATCCTTCCACTCTTTAGAAAGACATGGTACCTCCCTCAGCTATAATTGTGGAAATCTCAGTGACAAGGGAAACAGGGTCCCCCACCCAAGCACAAACGGGACATACCCATCTTGTCCTGGCATGGTTTGGTCTGCATCCTCCTAGGCCTCACTGGGACCCAGAAAGTAACCAAGGCAGGGGCACCACTGCAGCTCTTCATCCACACAATTAAGAGCCTGGATCCCAGGACCCTGCTGGGAAAGAGCAGACACTAGCTCTTGGGAGCACCGTCCAAACCTCCACAGGACCTTTACCTGAGCAGCACTGACGGCACTGTATCCAGACACTTTAGGACGCTTTCTCCAATTGGGCACATCTGAATTCAGAATATGGGGCTGGGGGAAAGAAAGGCATGGCACGAAAGGCCATCTCTGCCCAGGGGAAGAGGTAGGGCCCTACCCGCCAGGGGGAAATGCAGGAAGAATGTGCATAGATCATTTACCAGAAATGTGGGTTGGACAGATGACAGTGAACTAACCCACATGAGATCACCATCACCTCTACGACACCCATAGTTTCATCCTATTTACTTCTGACTAGCCACGTATTACACACTGCAACATGAAAGAGAGGTTCATAGACAAAAATCTTGGTTCCTTTGCCGGGAACTTGGAACATGGTGGCATGACAGACAGGTTTCTGACAACAACCCAAGCTATGTCACAGGATAGGATAACAATGCAAGTGAAGACGGAGTTTCTCTTCAACTGCCAGGACTAGTGTTTTAGGCCGAGTATAACAGAGCAAGAAGCTTTGGCCTCCCTACTGATGGCCGTTTTCCAACACACCCTCTGTTGGAGGCAAGCAACAACCCTTACTTCTATCTCACGTGTTCCCAAACCTGCAGAGTATCAAGGACAGTGCCACCGGGCTGACAGACAGACAAGAGCACCTTGTCTACCACATGCCGGGGAATCTTCCTTCTTAAAGACAAGTGAGCTTTGTGGATACTGACCTTGCACCTTGGCCTCAGAGCACTATTCGCTGTGCAGCCCAGCTGCCAGTCTCTGGAGGTGTGAAGCCTGGGGAAGTCTTCTCGCCTGCAGGGGCAGGGGAAACGGAGTCACACCCCACGGGGAAAATGTCAACAACGGTTCTAATTTTTCTTCTTCTCCAATTCCATAACGCCAATGGGAACTTCATGGATGTGTGTTGAGCCTCCCCTCTGTAACACGCACGGCAATCATCTCCCTGTTAAGTGTCAGGCCTTCGGAAAAAACGTCCTTTGGGGGAAAGCCAGCTGAGCACTGGGAGGAGGTAGAAATCTTCTGTGCACTTTTGAAACACATGAAGAAAGTTGAAAAACAAGAAAAGGGGATGAGGGAAAGGAAGTTTACACACAGCTCCAAGCATCTCGCAGTCACCCAACCACATTAATCACATTGCTCTCTCCGAGTGTTTCCTAAAGCGTCACAGTTGGATTTCAACTTACCATGTCAAGGAATGACTCGAGGCTCCAAACTAGAGCCAAAACGCTGACTAAATTAAAATTTCTTAAAAGTCAGCATGTGGAGTTTGAAATGAAAACAGGCAGCCTTGCGACTCAGATGAGAGAACTGCCCGGCAGTAATCATGTCTCAGGCTGATGCAGCTGCTGCCACACAGGGACCCAGTCTGAACACACTGAAGACCCTACCAGGTGGGGGAAATCAAGACCCACCAGGGTCCCACAGTCCAGTGGGAAAGCAGACACGACCCTTCCAGCAACAAACCCTGTGGATGATCTTCTCTGAGCCAGGGCAGCTCACGGAGCTAGGGTCCATCAGTGACACAATTGACAGAAATCCCTGCCCAGGGTCCTGGGGATGTGGCTCAGAGGTAGAGTGCCTACTTAACATGTGTCTCCAAAGACAATGACAGGGGTATCTACATCAGCCACATCAAAAAGAATGGGAGCCGGGTGCGGTGATGCACGCCTGTAATCCCAGCACTTTGGGAGTCTGAGACAGGAGAATCCCTAGTTCAAAGCCAGCCTCAGCAACGGTGAGGTGCTAAGCAACTCAGTGAGACCCTGTCTCTACGTAAAAAACACAAAACAGTGCTGGTTGAGTGCCCCTGAGTTAAATCCCCGGTACCAGAAAAACAATGGGCTTCTGGCCGTGGATGGGCGGCTCCAGGAGGGCAATAACATCCTCTCCACAAATGCTGAAGACCTAAAGAACCTGCTGCACCAGGACACTGTAGACCTCTTTCATAATGCAGGCTATGCGGTGTCACTGCAAGTGCAGCACAGGTTACAGGTGCAGGGTAGATTGAGAAGACGGCGAAGTGAAGGGGAGCCAAGTGGTATTCCCTTAGGGAAATTCAGAGGCGAGAAAGCTACTACATGGCTTCTAAGATTATGATTTGAAAGATGATCTTAACTGAAGAACTTAAAGAACTATTTAAAAAGAATATATGGTGGGACAGAGGAAGTGACCTCTCAAAAGGGAAGCCCAATCAGTGTCACATAAAAATGATACCTGGAGGAACTGGCTGAAAAATCACAGAACAACAGTATTGCTTTTCACAATAGCTATGGTGAAGGAGAGGTAAGTTTGCTACAAGGTAGCTCTGCTCAGGTCCACCAGTACATTGAGGTATAAAGGTAAGTCTCATCAATCTCTGGCTACCCTAGTGGCTTCTTTGGTACCTCACAGTGCATTTAAAGGATCAGCTGGGATGACTCTGACCAGGGTTATGGCAAAGGGACCAAACCGACCCAGAAAGACAACTCTGGAAGGACAAAAGTCAGTGCCTCCAAGGTGGCACCTGAACCCTCGCAGGTTACCTACTGGTCCTTTAGGTTTCTACTAACAGGCAAACCCTGAGAAAAGGAACTGCCTTTTGGGCAGGATGAGCATGGAATCAGCTCTGTTTCTGATTTAGTTATGATGAGAAGGCCTGGTTTGATGGTTTTTTTTTTTTTTCTTGAAAGGCTACAAACACAGGGTATGGCTTTTAATAAGTTAACAAACCGTTTCTCAGAGATGGGGTAGGGAGGGGAAGGAAAGCTATTGGATCAGCAATATAGAAACGGACTGAGTGAGCTGCAGGTGGGAGTGTTAAACACAGTCACCAGCGTCTCCATGGAGAAGGAGACATTTTGACATAGATGAGCAGAGGAAGAAGAGTCAGTCAAGCAGACACCTGGGGTCAGGGCTTTCCACATGGAGAAAAAACAGTTGGGAAGAGTGTCTGCTAAAGAGCTTGCCAGACACAGCACAGACACTGCAAGGACACCAGGGCGGCCAGGAGCGGGAGAGAGCTGAGCAGAAGGCGGAAGGTGTGAGGGCCAGAGGGCCAAGCTGCTGTTGGATGGGGAAATTTCTGCTCCATCAGCTAGAAAGGAAAAGACAACAGAGGGTCACAGATGCCCAGACAATTCTGTAAGGGGAGACAAGGTGTGGGCGAAGGAGGGAGGTGGGCAAGAGAAATCAGCAAAGAGGAGGGTTTGGGCAAAGAAGCTAGGACCACAACCCCGTAAGACTGAGAGAGCCCACAGGGCCCTGACTGGCATCTATTTGTGTGTGTGTGTGGTGCTCAGGGTTGAATCCCACGGCCTTGTGCATGCAAGGCCAGCACTCTACCGGCTCAGCTATGTCCCCCCTGACCGGCATCTTCATCTCTGTTCCCAACCTCGTCTCAAGGGACATCTGTGCTCTAGTCACAGTACCACATACTCAAATCCCAGGCCTGAATTCAATCAAAAGACCTCCTGCTGAACAGATGTGGTAGGGGCCGACTATGTGCACTGCAAACTCGGGAAACTCTGCTGATGGACTCTTCCTACTGGAAGGCCAGGCCTGAGCCTGATGGACCAATAGACTGCCCAACATATACTCACAAAGTTTGGAGCCCCTTTCATTCGGAGTTCCAGAATTACATAGGGGATGAAACAACGATCTTCCTTTCCCACTCTGATGGAAGACGATCTGACCACAGAGAAGCCTTTTCTTTGTTCCAGTCTTGGTATCCTGTCTGCTGCAGACATTACTGCAACTATAACAGCTACCCGCTACCGTCCAAGTAACTTGGCTCAAAGCCCTTCGATTGCCAAATAAGCAAGTTCTAAGCACTTGCTGGGCACAGAGGCAAGGGGCCATGCAGGGATGACTTAGGCTGTACCGTTTCCGCCTGAGGACCACCCCTCCAGCACTCTGGTGTGGTGGGAGAAGAACAATGCCAGAGCGTATGCCACAGTACCCCACGAACACATCACACTCACCTACAGGGGGTCTGGAAGGGTTTGCCCGGGACACACTCACCAGGGAGGGGTAGGCGAAGCAGACGGGCGCTCTGATTATCCACACTGTAGAGTGGGGACAGCTGAAGAACAGAGATCTACACAGGAAGAGCTAGGCTTCCCTCCTCAGTCTGGTGGGCCCCACGTCACGATGCTTCGGTGTCTGCTCGACTCCAGGGCTGTGCCGTTGCCATTACGTACGTTATCTTCTGGCACCGTTTGCCTCTAAATTCCTATTATCTGTCAGGGAATGAAACGGAAGAGTGGTGGGCTGGGGTTGTAGCTCAGTGCAGAGTGCTTGCCTTATGTGCGTGAGGCAGGGGGCTCGATCCTCAGCACCACATAAATAAATAAAGGTCATCTATAACTAAAAATTTTAAAAAAGGAATTAAAGAGAGTGAGACATAAGTTGAGTGTGGAACTGAATTGCACAAGTGCCTCTCCTCCTGGGAGAGAAAGCCCTGTGCCACTCTGAGGCCAACCTTTCCTACCAAACAGACTCCAGGGTTGTCGGGTTATGGCAGCTCCACGCTTCAGGGTGGCTTTACCTGATGGGGGCCTGTGTTTCACAGATGGAGGTGGTGTTGGAACTACGAGGACCATCCAATCAGAGCACGGTATCTGCATCTCGGCAGACAGCTCTGAAACATAAGCAAATGGGTTTTTTGTGACTGGAAAGAGGCCTGGCTATGGAATCAGACAGAACCGGGATATGAGTCCCAGACCAAAGCTCCTTTGCATCAGCAACCCAACTTTTTAACGTTCGCCTCCCTGACGGGAGACGGACACGTTGGTGTGGACAGCTGCATGCCAGGACCCCTGGGATTCTGGCTTACGCTCTAGGCAGGCTTAGGGGTCGGGAATGGTGCTGGTGGGACTGGCGACATTTCCATCTTTTCTCATTTATCATTGCCCTGTCCACAGCACACGCTTCATTTCATACTTAGGCATGCTGCGCTAAGAGGAATCATGTTGGGCTTTGGTGAACAAAATTCATGCTCACAGTTTACTGCATTGGAGACAGAACTAGCTGTAGATCTGACCTCTCTACTGGACGTTGCAGGAACGGACACAGGATCTTGCGTGGGAGCGGGGTGGCATCCTAAGTAAAGGATGAATGAGGAGTTGCATGACACCACTGCAGAGTCCCGTGGAGGGTCCCCGAGTCAAGACTGATGACCTTGGCCTCCCTGCTGACCCACAGGAACTGGTAAACTAGCACCCTGGCAAAAGGAAGACAGTTAGTACACTTTGAGGTTTTTGTTGTTGTTGTGCTGTTCTTTTTAGTTATGCATGACGGAATACAGTTTGACATATTTATACGGGCATGGAATATATCTTATTCTAATTAGGATCCCAGTCTTGTGGATATACACAATGGTGAGATTCACTATGGGGTATTCATATATGTACATGGGTAAGTTATGTCAGATTCGTTCCACTGTCTGGGTTTGAACGCTTGGTCGCTGCAGAAAGCTCAGATTGTATCTAAGACTGACCTTGCAGTGAACCACCATTATACCAGAACGAACAAGTCGATATCTAGGGCAGACCAAGTCGTGTTTACTTAATATCCTCAGTCAAGGAGGCCATACAGTGACAGACTCTTTCCTTGCTTCTGCTACTTAACTCTGCCCTGCAAGGGAGACACCCAGCCTGCGTCCCATCACGGTACAAAAACTACAGCCACAACTGCAAATTCCAAAGGCAAATGCAACATTGGGTCCATGGGAATGAAGGGGAGAGCTATGTGATGTGTTTGCTATTCTCTTCCTTGAAATCTTTTACACATATGCCTTACTTGTAGGTATCACTGATACCTACGCTATTTACGTAGGTATCACTGTTCTTTAAATTTATTTTTATCTTACATACTTAAGGCATACGACGTGATGTTTTGCACCACATACACGGTGAAATGATTACTACGGTCTATCCAATTAACCTGTGGCCTTCCACACTTACCTCTGTGTATTGTATCTGTGAGTAAAACTTGCCCAGGAAGGCCAGCTCTCGGAGCTGTTCCAATTAGTCGGTCCATCTGGGCAATCTACAGGGAATCCTCATCACATGCCAAGTCAGTGAGCTAGCAAAGCTATTAAGTGTGCCTTTCCACCCATCTGCTCCCTAGGTGAAACAGGAACTGCAGCTGGGTGTGGTGGCAAACACCTGGAATCCCAGCAGCTGGGGAGGCTGAGGCAGGAGGATCATGAGTTCAAAGCGAGCCTCAGCAACTCAGCCAGGCCCTAAGCAAGTTGGTGATCCCGTCTCTAAACAAAATATTAAAAAGAGGTCGTGTCCTGGAGAGAAAGGTGTGCAGACGGTTAGGGCGGACAGCTTCAGTTTGGGACGTGCTGGCCATTAACTGTTGTGGGACTCAACCACTTGAGTGGCTCTGGGGAGCTGACCTAACCTCTCAGCGCCTAGCATGCCATTTCTGTAATCAGAGAATGATAAATAAGAATTAGAAAGCATGACTAATTAGTTTCATTTGTTTACTGTAGGGGAATGTCCTCTTTTTAATACAGCAGAATGGTGGTGGTTATGGTCAGGTACGCCCCATGCAAAAAATGGGCATCTCCCTACTTACCCCTATACAGGCTTTGTTCACCATGGAGCGTGGGACTGCAAATGCTGAAAGATAGGAAGGGAGGGAGGAAGGGAGTGGGGGGAATAAATAAATTAAAAATAACCTGTGCTGATCATCACCTGTGTGGAATAGAACAGCCAACAGCCTGTCTCCTATGGAAAGCATATCCTCTCCTCCTCTCATCCTTCAATCTTCTGTGAATAGCCCCCCCCCCCTCCAGCCGGTAGGGCAGGGACTTTGGGATCCACTTTCCCTACCACTCTTTTCTCTTGGAAGTCACGTCCACTGCCCCAGAGTTCAGTGAGTGCAAAAATGTGACTGGTGGGTTGTTAGCTGGCTCCCGAGGTCTACGGTTTAGGAGGGAGGACTGATCCAGATATCTGGATGGGGAACAGGGTAATGAGGCCACAGACACTTGGATTTGCATCAGTGGTCCCCCATTCATTCCCCGTGTAACTCTGGGCTGGTTATTTTAAACACTTTTGTTCCGTGCTGGGGATCCAACTTGGGGTCGCCAACCTGCTGGGCGAAGCCTCGGCCACTGAGCTCCAGCCCTCATTTGGGGCTGGGGATGGAGTGCAGTGGCAGAGGGCATCCCTAGGTGGTGCGAGGCCCTGGGTTCCATTTCCAGCACTGGAACACAAAAAGTCACCTCCTCTATGGGATGAGGATGATGATCGCATTCTGGGACAACTACTGACTTCCGCCTTCACTTAGACCATGAGTATGCGACCATTTGAAAAGTATAAAACGCTGCTCGTGGGTTAGTAACTTCCAGGGCAAAATGATCATCTCTTTCCATACACATGGAAAGGCATGAAAGACGCCCCGCTTAGTTTGACCTTGTCGGCACTGTCGAACATCCCCTGACTCCTGGTACAAGCCACCGTGAAGAAATTCCAGCGTGATTTCCTGCTCTGGGAAACGCCGACCACAATGGACCACCCTTCCCCGTGCGACTTAGACAAATGAGGCTCGCAGACTGTCCACCCTGCCACGAGTCCCACAACACTCGCGTTATCACAGGCCCTTCTGTCTCCGGGTCCACCGTCTGTCTCAAGGATGATGCGCTTAGATTTGGAAGCTGCTTCTCCTCAACTAGCTGGGCAGCGACAAACACTCCCTGTTCAGCTTACCCAGAGCCCCTCTGATCCTATCAGTAGCCTCCGTCCCCGTAAGTCTCCCCCACGACAGCCTGTCTACTCCCCGTGAAAGGCAAAAGGCAAAAGCCGCCCTGCCGACACACTGGTGTCCACATCCAGGGGGCTCTGCCTACTGCAGCAGCCCGAATGGATTCCATTTCCTTGTGTGCACACGCGCGTTCCTTGGGCCCGTGCAAAGGCAACTAGTAAAAAACCCAAACCACACAGCGAGTTATCGTTCTCGCGCGCTCCAGACCAGAACTAGCCAGCCCGTCCTGAGCAGGTGGCCTCTGGTGACCCCTCGCCGGTTCCCACGAGCCCCGCCTGTGACGTCACCTCCGCTGCCCCGAATCTCTTCCCATGGCCTCGGCAAGCATCGCCGCGTCCCGGACCCACGCTCCAGAGGTCGCGAGGGCCTGCGGCGGTGCGCTGCCTGGACGGCGCCCTCCACGCCGCCGCTCCGCGGGGCCGAGAGGGAACGCGCGGGTCGCGACCCTCTCCGCGGCCGCTCCGCCGAGAAACCCGCGGCGGTCCCCTCCCGGACTCGCGCTGCAGCAGCCGCAGCCGACCCAGGTCCCCCTTCTTCTCCTCCCTGGCGGCCCTGCCCTCTGACGCACGCCCGGCCCGCAAGGCCCCGCCTTCCCCGGCGCGGCCTCTCTAGCCTCCGGAGGGCGGCTCCTCTCGGTGATCTTAACCCTTTCCTTCCAAGCGCCGCGCTGCGTTCCCAGGGCTGAGGAGAGCAGGCGGCGCGCCGGCGAGCGGACGGCGGGACCCGCTCCGGAGAAAGAACGCGCGTGAGACAGCCCGAGTGACACTGAGACAGAACGAGCCCGAGCGACAGAGATAGCGAGAACGGGGTGGGGGAGAGACTCGGAGAGACGGAGAGCGTGGGAGCCGCAGAGAGAGACGGGGAGAGACCGAGAGAGAGCGGGAGACGAGGGGGCAGGGAGAGAGACCGACGCAGAGGGAGCGAGAGACCCAGAGAGACAGAGGGAGAGGGAGGCCAAGGGAGAGAGACAGTCTCCCTGGCACCGGCCGGGTGAGAGGAGGAGAGGGGGGTGGGAGAGAGACCCGGAGAGACCTCCTGGACCAGGCCAGGTGTGCCTGTGGGTCCTGGGACCAGAGTCCTTCTTTGGCCAGCCGTGAAGGGCGCTTTCTGAGGGGACCGTTGTTTTCCTCAGGCGCCCCATCTCGTCCGTATCAGAATGGCGGGTGGACAGTCTGCGTGTGGCGTATTTCTCTTTCTCTAGCCGGGGCCCGGCGTTTTGAAGCGGAGAAATAGAACTGAAACTTCCTGTGGGCATCGTTAAGCAGCGGGGTGTGATCGGGCTCGAATCAGTGTTCAACAGGTTCAGAAATAACCTGTTTCCTCGGCATCGCCTCCCACTCCGCCTCATCTCCCACCCCACCATATGAGACGAAATCACTGAAGTGATTTCAAGGAAGGCGACATTTCCCAAATGGAAACGTCAGAGAAAGTCTTCCCAGGATGCGTGAGAGCCAGAGGGCTCAGGATGTGACTTAGGAGCAGGCAGGCTCTTAGTAGGCTCTGTGATTCCTGCATTCGCATGCGAGTATTTGGACCATTTCCATCAAATCGCTATGCGTTTTGTGTGTGATGCAGTGTGTGATGTTCAGAGAGGGAGGGCATCTTTGGTCGTCCCGTTGGCTGCAGTGCAGCCGATCCTGGGCAGTAGACCTCGGTGGGATCAGGAATTTGGTGTCATGATAGGCCGACAGATTTCCACTGGCACTTCCCTTGCGGTTTCCCTAGATTCACACAGTCCTACGGGGTGTGTTGCATTTGTGTGTTGACCTGTGTGCGTCAGGGTTGTGTTAGTTTTGTCCAAGAAGGGCAAGTGAGTGGCCTTGCTTGGCTGAGCCTCTGGGGATACCAGCAACAGAGAGGGAGGCCAGAGAGGAAGCAGTTCTCTATGTTCAGGAGCAGAATCTCCACAGCTCCCTGTCAAAGGGGGCAGTGTCTCTCAGCCTGGACCACCTTGGCATTTGAGAAAATGTTCTGTGAATGATTTTTGTAGGGAGGCGCTGGTCATGCTCTTTGCAGTCGGATGTCCATCACATTGGCAATCTGACTTGGGACTGTGTGACTAGCTGAGTTAAAACTGAGTCCCAGATCCATTTTGTTGACCCGGCGTGTGGGTGGAAGATAAACGAAAGATAAATATTCGGTTGTGGGCTGGGCAACCGTGCCTTGCAGGGAAAATGTATGTTCTTAAAGTAAGGATCCCTTGCTAACAACCCATCTATATTTGGTATTTATCAGATTATGAGAATTTAAAGGTAAGGAGAGCCACTGGTAAGTATAAGATGGCAGATGGGAACTAAAACAGGTGACAGCAGTGAGAGGAGAGGTTGATGTGATGAAAGGTACAGAGATATTTGTATTTTAACAGATCTGGCGGAGAAACGGTCAGCATCACAGCCTAGCTGCGTGACCTTGAGTGAGTGGCTGAACCTCCCACATCTGCAAGTAAGGGCCATAATACAGATTGAGCCTCCCTCATCTGACACTCCACAATCCAAACTGCTCCCAAACCCCAAACTTTCTGAGAGTGTCTGGCGGGTAGCTCAGTGATAGAGGGTGTACTTAGCCTGCCTGAAGCCCTGGGTTCACTCCGCAGAGGGCACGCACACATACACACAGGCGCCTTACAGATATTATGTGAAACTTCTTTACGCTGTGTGTGTACAAGGTGTGTCTGACACATAAATGAAGTCAGCGTGTTAGACGTGGGTCCCCCTCCCCAATGAATCTCATTACGTATATGCAGACATTCCAAAGCCTGAAACACTCTGAAATACTTCTGGCCCTGAGGCTTTCGGGTAAGGGGTAGGCGACCTGTGTTATTCCTGGGGCACCACGCCCATGGAGAAGCCCTTCCTGACCACCTGGGCCTCGGGGCCTCCTCTGTGTTCTCAGCTCCCATGGCTCAGGTCCTCTTCCTCATCTTCAGTCTGGCTCCCTGCCCCCACAGACTGGGAGCCCTCTGAGGACTCCTGTCCTGGCAGGAGGATATAGTGTGCAGGAGTGGGTGCAGAAAGTATCTCGACTTCATTTTCCATCCATGCAGAGAGTGTTTGTGTCTTTTGTCCCCACACAGTTGAGAGTCCAGAGCCATATGCTAGGAGCATAATAGCCATGTATTCGCCTTCGTGGGGGATAGGAATTGTCAGACCAGCTCTTTCTCAGGTGGAAAAAAAAATATGGCCAACGAGCAGGCATGGCGGGTGCTGAGCTTGACTTTGCTTTTTGGGGGGAGAGGAGGTGAGAAGCATTGCGTCTCCTATCCCCGCTCCCCTCCCAGGTGTCTAGTAACAATGTAGTCCCCAGGTTTGTTTTTTGGCTTTGTTTTTGTTTTTTTCCTGCTTTATACTATACCTTGGACAGAATGTCACCTGCTCGGGCTGAGCTCTGTCCTCGGGGTGGGGCTGCCTTGTGTGCCTCACTGAGGGGACCGCTGAACAGAGTGTGCCATCAGTAAAGAAGCATTAGGTGAATACGCCTCACCATTCAGGATTTGTTGTTTTGTAGGTGAGAGGTGTAGATCTCACTCAGGACGCCATCGGCAGCACTGACGATGTGAATCTAGCGATCGGTGACCCGGGTGACCAGGTGAGCTCTTCGCTTGCAAGAGGAGGCTCTTCCCTTGTCTTCCTCCTGCTGCTTCAGCCTCTCCTCCTCTTCACCCTTCCCCTGCCACCACCCCTTTGAACTCCCACTGTGGTTCCCTGTCCGTGTCTTTTGGGCCCACCTACAGGAAGATCCCAAATGCCATGCCGGGACCAGGTTTCGTTGGTCTTCCTTTTCTTCTTTCACGCTGGAAAGCGGGCGTCACTGGTTTTGTTGGCTAACTTCGGTGTTCTTTTGCAGCAGAGCCACAGAGGAGACCATCCCCTCCCTTCCTGATAGAGGAGAACACAGCTGATCTGTGCAGGTGACAAAGATACAGAACAGCAGCGTGGCACCGCACGCCTGGAACTCGGACTTCTTTTTCCCTGACATTGTATAAGGTGGGCATACGCTTTTCAGCAGACAGTGACCTTGCACAGATCTCGGTCATTTATGGTGGAGTCTTGCCATTTCTGGAAAACCATCATAGTATTATGTAGTTGATGGTATTATGTGAATTCAGTTCCTCTGAACTGAAATGATAGGGATACGTCATCACGATAGGCAGAGTTGGAAAAAGCATTGTGCATCCTTGTCTCGATTGTCAAAGTCAGTACAGCTCTCTTCCCAGTGCTCATCACCCCCACACCGTATGCATTTGCTTGTTCAGCTATGTACCTTCTGCTCGCCCACGCTAGAATGCAAGCTGCTGAGGGCAGGAGGTTTGAGCAGGCTTTGTTGAGGACAACATTGCAGGCACTGAGAACAGAGCCTGGTACCGGTAAGGGAAGGTAAACATGGGCTGCGACAGTTGCCTGATCCCCGGACCAGCTCTGGACACATGGGCCAGCCTTCGGGACTCTCCTGGCTGACCTCTCCCCTGCGGGATTACTTTGTAACTCAGGCTTCCGTGCAGGTTGATAATCCACAGAGGCAGTGCCCTGCCCCCAGGGGAAACACGCACCTGGAGTCAGACAGAACTGGCATGGAATTCTGCCCGTTTCTTGGATGTGTGATCTCTGGGTTATCACCCGACTTCTTAGTGCAGGACTTTCTTTCCTTCCTTGCAACACGGGATAGTACGGATTAAGTGAGACATTTGCGGAGGACTCCACATTCTCCTTACTTCATTTGTTGGATTTGCTGGCTGTTCTGTGGATGTCCACTGGGGTTGGGGCTCTGTGCTGGGCAAAATCTGCCAAGTCGCTGGCCTCTGTTGGCTTCGGGGCTAGTGAGTGAGACAGGTAGAACCATCTGATGCCAACTGACTGGGTCTGGGGCTGGGAGAGGGGAAGTTCAGGGTGCTGTGGGAGCTCAGAGGAAGGTCCCTCATCTAGGGCTT
Organism: Geosciurus inauris; assembly: GCA_004024805.1. Lineage (NCBI taxonomy): Eukaryota > Metazoa > Chordata > Mammalia > Rodentia > Sciuridae > Geosciurus > Geosciurus inauris. The sequence continues at coordinate 22,043 of PVHX01017555.1, read as the reverse complement.
GGGGAAGAGGCCAGAGAAGGCCTCCTGGAGGAAGTTCTTTCTAAGCTGATTCCCCAAGGGTGCATAAGAGGCAAAAGTCTTTCCAGGTGCCACTCCCCTCCAAAATCTCTCATCCAAGCCTGCCATGGTGATCCGTTCCACGGGCTCCCCACTGACTGAGGAATGGGGAAATAACTCAGCACTGGCCAATGTGGAAGAGAGAGAATGTCTGCGGCTTGCTTGCTAGGGCAAAGGTACAGAGAGTAGAAAGTGCCTCCCTGCCCTTGGACATTGGCATGTCTGGATGTCAGTCCTAGAACTGATGTGGCCAAAGAGGAGAGATCCGACAGATGGTCCTGCGTGGCACTGGTGGATCACAGATTATACCTGGCCTGGGCCCAGCCTTCCTCTTCACTCTGTTCTGTGAGTTGGCAAATTGCCTCTCTGCTTAGGTCTCACTCCTCTTTACTCACTGTGTAAAGCTGACTGCCTGATACAGTGACCGTTGTGGATTTTATTTGAGGGAGCCATGTAGTGTAGCGGTCAAGTTTCAGATGATTAAAACTGCCAGTGCCTCTGTGGGACACAGCGGAGGAGGAAGGGAGGGCCCCAGGCTGTGCTGGGAACCCTAGAGAAAAGAATAAACAAAACAATCACATTAGCATTCTCTGGCCAGCCCAGGAGCCTTTCTTTCTCTGCCCCATTCTTCTGGGCCTCACTAGAATGCTGGCTGGTTCCATGGTAGGTTCCCCATCTGGGAGCCGTAAACACACCTCACCTTCCATTGTGTGGATCCATCCAGTTCAGCTCCAGCTCTGTCCTCAGGTGGGTTGGGGCTGCTTCTGCTTTGGCGGATGCCCCAGGACAGTGCACAGAGGGTGTGACTTTTTATTGCTCCTGCGTGGCTTGGAAGTTTTCCATGAATTGGTCCCATCTGCTCCGTTCAAACTCATCTCCCCATTCTCCAGCCTAATCCCCAGCTCTCTCTCAGACTCCAGATTCCAACGTGGGCCCCCGCCACAGACATCTTTCTCTCCTTAGGCCTCCGAATCCCCATTTGTAAAATGAGACCCAAATGAGATAATGGATGTGGAACTCCCAGCTCGCGTTTCCTGGCATGTGGAAGACGCTAAATCAACAGAGGCTGTTTTCTATCACACTGCTTGTCATCCACCTGGCACTTGATAGTACGGCAGCTCGGTAAATGTTTCTTGGATTAGACGGCGGGAAGATGTGGTGTGTTGTGGGTACACGAGAACACAGGTTCTCGAGAGAAACCAAACCAATAGGATGTCCACATGCCTATGCGTCTGTGCATATCTGCATCCATCTGTGGATGGATCGATGGGTTTTAAGGAGTTGGCTCTGCGGGATCTTGAGTACTGGCAAGTCCGATATCCAGAGGGCGGATGACACCACTGGACTTTCGCGTGACGGTTGCAGTCTTGAGGCTGAAATCTGCAGGCAGGCCAGCGAGCTGAGAACTCGGGCAGAGCGTCTGTGTTGTGGTCTTCGGGCTGAATTGCTTCTGCCTTGGGAAGCCTCGGTCTCTGCTCTTGCAGCCTTCAGCTCATTGGCTGAAGCTCACTCACGTGATGGGGGGCAATGTACTTGAGTTAAAGTCTAGTGACTGTGGAAGTTCGTCACCCCCACAAATATCTTCACAACACCACCTAGATGAGTGTTGGAGCAACTGGGCACCGTAGCCTAGCCGAACTGACAAGTAAGCTCTCCCAGGGCAGTGGGCAAAGAGGTCGCTGAGGGACATCACCTGCCAAACTGAAGCTCAGACCAGTAAACTTGGTGGGTTCATTCGTGTCTGGTCAGCAGACTTTTGCTAGGAGGAGATCTTTATCCCACTGGGACAAGGGACTGTTGAAGGAAAGAAAAGGAGTAAGATGATGAAGGAAGGGAAGTCACAGTGATTGACCCGGCCGCTCCCATCCCCACAAACAGGGGACTTCTCTAGGCCCCGGTGCCTTTGATGCCTCTGATGAGAAGATCATGAGGACCTTCTTGTGTGCGGTTTGAGAATCTTGTGCACATGGAGATAGGAGAGTGAAATAGTTTGCGGGAACGGTGCGGGGAGAGAGGGAGGGACAGCAACGAGTGATTAAGACACAGGTCAGTTATGAACAGATGCTTCCAAAGGCTCGGTCTTTCTTCACAAAAAAGGTGTTCCTGACAATGATTTTCTTTCTGTAAGAATGACCTTTCCATATGAGGAAATATGATCCTGAGAGAGTCCCTGTGACATGTGAAAATTGGTTGGGAGGTAATGGGGCTAAGACCAGTTTCCAGATGTTTCACACACGGTGTTTATGTGGGATGGTGATGGCCCAGAGGATGTAACTGGACTAACTCCCGAGAAACAGCTTCCACTTACCGACACGTTAAGGGAGACTCTCTCTGGGACCTTTGTCTGTGTTTGTAGGTCGGATGATTTGAAACATTTCTAATATTGTTCTGTGTTTCCTGCTCTGATGTTTGGTTAATAAAAATCCCCAAGTGCCAGTGTGCTCTGAAGAAAACCGGTGGATTCTTGGTTTCCAAGTTGGCTAGAAGGACAGAGCCTGGGCTGCTGCCCTAAAGTTTCAATCTGGCATTGCATGTAAACCGTTTTTAGACTCCGCCAGGACATGTGTATTGAGAAAATAGAGAGAGAGGCCCTTATGGCAAAGTCGGCCATTTGGGTTTTCTCATTAAGAGCAACATTTTTTTTTTTTTCTTTTGAGTACGGTTCTGCAACCTTTGTCCCACGTGTAGATGCTTGTAGCCACCGCTACAATCAGGATAGGGTACTCGCCCTTCACCCCCACAACACTCCCTGTTGATGCCCCTTTGCAGGCACACCTCCCCACCCCTCCTCCCTGGTAAAAGCTGATCTGTTCCCCTGTCCCGCAGTGGTGTGTTTCAAAGAGGGTCATGGGTGTGAAACCAGGCAGCCTGTGGCCTTCCAAGATGGGCCTCCTTCTCTGAGCATAATGCAACATCTTGGCGAAGCTCACAGCAATGCTCTATTGCTTTTGAATACTGAGCAGTTTGTCATTGTGTGGATTCCACAGTTTGTTTATCCTTTCATCCGAGGAAGGACATTTGTGTTGTCTCTGGTTCCGGATGACTGTGAGGAGAGTGGCTGCGAACATTCATGTGCTGGCTTTTGTGGGAACCCAAGTTTTTCTCGCTCCATGGTAGAGGCAGGCGTGGGATTCCTGGGTCCTCAGGGGGAACATATGTTTAGCTTATGAGAAAGCGTCGGTCTAGAGTCAGGGCGGTTGTACTCTTTTGCCTTCTCGCCAGCAAAGTATGAGAGTTCCTGTTGCTCAGCCTGTACTCCAGCCCTTGGTATTGCCAGTGCTTTTCATTTTGCCCCTTGTGCTACGTGTGAGGGGATACGTCATCACGGTTTTAATGTTCAGGTCCCTGATGGTTAATGATGTTGAGCATCTTTTCACATGCTCATATCCAAGTCTCTTGGGATTGATTGTTTTCTTACTGATAAGTTCGGCAAATGCTTTCTTTCTGTACTCTGGATATAAGACTTTGTCAGATCTGTGATCCTTATGTGTAGCTCCACTTTTCATTGTCTCGACACGCTGTCTTTTTCCAAGCCAAAGTGTGAAATTTTTGTTCCTTCCTTTGTTTCAGAGACAGGGTCTCTGTGTATTGCCCAGGCTGGTCTGGAACTGGTGAGCTCGAGTGATCCTCCCTCCCTCAGTCTCCCCAGTAGCTGGAACTATAGGTGTGCGCCACCATTCCTGCCTTCAGTTTTACTGTTTGACGGAGTCTGGTTTATCAGTTTTCTTTCTTTCACAGATTGTGCTCTTGCTGTCATGTTCAAGACTTACTCTTGCCTGTCCTCTGGCCCCAAAGGTGTTCTCCTGTGTTGTCTTCTGAGAGTCTTACCATTGGACCTTTGACGTTTAGATGTCTGAACCATTTTCAGTTAGTTGTGTATAAAAATGGTGAGGTTCAGGTTCGTATTTTGGCACATGGATATGCAACACTTTTGATGGAAAGATTCTCCCTTCTCTTGAATTCACCTTTGCATCCCTGTCAGAACTCATATTTGCATGGGCGTGTTTATGGACTCTGTGTTTTCTTCCATTAATCTACCTGTCTACTCCTGTCGATCAAGACAGCAGTCTTGATGACCGAAACTCTGGCAAGTCTTAAGAGCAAATGATGTGACCTCCCCCAAATTCATCCTTGTTTTTGAAACTTTGGAAGTTTCAGGTGAAGTGCAGAATCAGACTGTGTATATGTACACAGATCTCCCGCCCAGATCTCAATGGGCATTGCATTAGTTCTACAGACCAACTTGGGGATAATGAACATTTTTACCACATTCAATCTTACCACATCACGAACACATTGTTTCTCTGCATCGAATTAGGTCTGCTTTGACTTCTCTCATTAGGATCTTACAGTGTTCTTTCTGCAGGCACCTCCTGCCAATTTTTTTGTTTGTTGGTTTTGTACGTACCTATTCCCTTGTGTTTGGAGCTGTGGTAAATACTATCATTTTCCAGTTTCATTTTGTGATGCTCACGGTGGTTCTCCACGCGTTGACCTTGTCTGTGGCATCATTGCTAACTGCACTTATTAGTTCTAGAGATACGCTGGGGTGTTCCATGTAGCATACATGGTCATGGGATCTACACCAAGGGGCAATTTGATTTCTTCCTTTCTTGTTTGTGTGCTGCTGCCTTTCCTGACATCGTTGCCCTGTCTGGGACTTCCGGCGTGACATGACGTAGAACAGCCGTGGTGAGAGTCGCCACCCTTACCTTGTTTTCAGCCTTACAGAGACAGCATTCAATTCTTGACCTTGCAGGTTTGGGGGTGCGTGCCCTCTATTCCCTGTGTGTCAGAGGATTTCATATCATTAGGGGATTTTGTGTCTTGTCAAATGGCTTTCCTTCATACCTTCATATCATGCTGTCATCTTTCTTCTTCGCCTGACCTCACCCTCTGTGGATTATGTTGATTTTGGGTTAGCGAAAGAGCCACCTTTGCATTCCTGGTATGAAACCCACTTGATCGTGGTTTATGATTCTTTTCACATACTGCTGGGTTGGAGCTCTGGTGTTTTCTGTTGAGGAATTTGGGGCTTATGCTGATAAAGCACCAGTCTGAAGTTTTCCGGGTATCAGTGCAATACTAGCCTTATGGCATCGTTTGGAAGTGTTCCCTCTGCTCTGTTTTCTGGAAGAAATTGTGTACGATTGGTGTGATGTCTTCATTGAATGTTCAGTAGAATTGGCCAGGAAGACTCTCCGGGCCTGGAGATTGTTTTGCAAAGGTTTTTAACTATCAGTTCAGTTTCTGTAAAAGATAGAGGACTGTCTACACCATTTCATCCTGGGTAAATTTTGGTAGCTTATGATTTTCCAGCAACTGGTCCATTTCAGCTAAGCTGTAGCATTTATTTCCGTGGTGCTGATTGCAGTCTGACCATGTTGTCCTTTTTGTTTTCTGAGTCTGGAGTGAAATCTCTTCTTTTATCCCTGCTATTCATAACTTCTGTCCTCCCTCCCCCCCCCCCGCCCCCAGTCATTCCTGCTACAGATTTATCAATTGATCACTTCGAACAACCAGTTTTCCATTGAATTGAGACTCGTTATTCTTTTTTCTCCTCCTTCACACCCCCACCCCCTCGTGTGTGTTGTTTGCATTGTCTTGGTTTTATCTCCTGGTTTTTTAGTAGAAAAAATTCTTATTTACACATATTGGGACTTCTGAGATGATTTCCATCAGCGTGAGCAGCCTTTTTAACTAGATGATCATGAAGGCAAAAAAATTCTACTGATCATGGAGGCAAAAATTCCAGAGGGTGTGTTGTCACCATGGTACAAATATGTCCGGTTTACTCAAGGTCTACTCGATGAAAGTGTTTGAATGCTTATGAGAAGAGCACGTGTTAGTCAGGCATTGCTTGTTCTTATCATCGTTCCTGAGACTGGGTTGCAAAGAATCTGCACGGAGTTAACCTCGTTCAATATGTTTTGCCATTTTACATCACATGCCTCATGGATGCGATCAATGGTGCCATTTCTCAAACCTTTATGATACGCCATCAGCATTCTAAGCTCTGGACGTGTGTTATCTATCTCATGTCATCCTCGGAGGAGGCCTAGGAGGTGGGTCACACCATCAGCCCCATTTTACACCTAGGAAGCAGAGGGACAGAAAGGTTAAGTGAGATGAATAATCACAGGTTTTCTTTCTTCTCTTGTCACCCTTTGTTGCAGTCTGGTGTGTTCTGGCCACACGCTTTCCTCGCCACCTCTTAGCTATTCGAAAACCTCCAGCTTCACCTTCCCGGCTAGACCCCCGGGCTGGGCGGAGCTTCTAGCTCTGACTCGACCCCCATGGATCCACTCCAGAAATGGAACCCAGCGTTGGTTTCCGGATCTTCCCAGGTGACCGCTGGGGAGAACTCGCAGGAGGGCGCGGCAGCCTCTCAGCCTTCTTCCTCGGAGCAGCTAATGATGGGCCTCAGTGGCCTGAACCCCAGTCCTGGCTCTGGCCTCCTCCCTGCCCCTCTGCCAGAGGGGCTGTTCCAGCAGCAGTACAGGGAGGAGAAGACCCTGCGGGAGCGGCGCTGGGAGCGGCTGGGCTTCCCTCAGAGGAAGAAAGCATTCCTGGGTCACCTGAGACGCAGGCACCGCGATCACATGGCCCCTTACCCTGTGGAAAGGGAGACCAGAGTCTACCCCACAGGCGACAGAGCTCAGAATCGGTTCCGATGTGAATGTCGCTACTGCCAGGGTCACAGGCCAAGTATTTCTGGGCTCTCTGGCGAGAGGAACGGGGCCCCCAACCCTTCCTCCTGGGAAACGCTAGTGCAGGGCCTCAGCGGCTTGACCCTCAGCCTGGGCACCAACCGGTCTGGCCTTCTGCCAGAAGGGTCGCAGCAGCAGCAGCAGCAGCAGCAGCAGCAGGAGCAAGAGGAGAAGTGCCAACTGGAGAAGCAGCAGGAAAGCAAGAGAATGTTCCAGAGGCTGCTCAAGCAGTGGTTGGAAGAAAACTGAGAGCCCCCTGCCCCACTTCATGGGGCGGAGACCTGAAGGGATTCAGACAGTGCTGTGTTGCCAGCTCCCGGGGGTGGGCTCCTTTAGGGTACCAAACAGTCAGCTGTTGTCGGAGGAGTCCCAAGACTAGTTTTATGACTGGAATCCCGCTGGCATGAGATTTGACCCACTCCCAGGGAGGTCCTCCTCTTGCTGCCTGCCATCTGTGAAGCGCTGTGAGGCATCCTGGGGCAAGGGAGACTGCACACCAGTGGACCTCACCTCATCCCATATGGCTCCCATGCCGCATGTTGTCGCTTTCCCAGCCTGGATCTGCGTCTTTGCTCCCCACCTTGTTGTCAGTAAGATATAAGATGTCTATGTAGTGTGAATGCTTTGTTCATGTCCTTGTGCTTTTGTGCCATTTTTATCGACTGCCTCCCAGGAGCAGTGCTAGGTCTGTTTGAAATGGCGGTGCACAACACTGAGATCCAGGTTCAAGAATCTGCAGCTAAACAAAGTGTGGGAAAAGGGGTGTGGAATTGGAACTTGGTGGTTCACCATTGTACTGTCTGTGTAAACTATTATGACTATGATAAGCTGACTGTAAGTAAATGTTTCCCTGCTCCTTAACAATTGAGTAGTATTCTCCCACGCAGGACTTTCTGATGGGGTACCTCATCGTCAATACCAAATAAACACATGTATGAAAGGAAAGTAACTTTAGAATTCAGGTTTGTTGATCGCTAGTGGTTTGTTTCTTGTCGGACCTTGACATCCACGAGCAGCGGACCAGAGCATGTCAAGACGAGCTCTGCACCGTGGAGATTCGGAACAGGGGAGAAGGGGGACTCGAAAACCCTGCTCGGTCACTGTTTCAGGTGCTGTGGCGGGACCAGCATTCAGACCAGTCAGGCAGCGAGGTTGGAAGCAGGGTCCCCAGATCCCAGTAGGAGCCCCTGCTGGTTGCCGCTGGTGCCCTGGCTGAGGGGTCCAGGGGCTGTTTGTTCCTTGTCGCCCAGTGCACTGGTTTGGTGAAAGTGAACAGCAGTTTCCCGCCTGCTTCCTGAGAACCAGAGCCTCACTAAGTTATTTCAAAATCATATCTGGATTTAGACACGTTGTGTTTTGATTTCAGGAAGCCTGAGTGATTAAATCTACCTATTTTCCCCTACAGAAGCCTGTGATGTGTACCCAGCCATGGACGGTGTGATTCCTCTGAGCCGAAAACAAATTCTGCTTTGTGTCAGTCTGTTTTTAGGGAGGCCCTGGGACTACACGGCTGCAGAAATCTGCGTGTCTCCTGCCAACACAGGTGGCTGGAGAACAGGTAAGTTTCTCAGATTTTCGACTTGGGATCCCGTCAGAGAACTCAAGAGTTAAATTGACCCCATCAGGATCGTCTCCCAGCTCCGGGGGAGAAGGTAAATAAAGAAGGGCGTTTCTTTCCTGAAACTCAAAGGCCTAAATCCTAGACTGGGGATTCTGCAGTGTTCCGAAGGGATGACAGGGTGATGCACGTTGGCTGGTTCTTTACTAGGTGTCAGACAAGACCCTGCGTGTTTCTATATGTTTGCTCCTTTTATCCCCACCACAGACCCATCACTTAGGAACAATGTCAGTTCCACAGTAGAGAGCGTGACCAGGGTCACATGGGCAGCAAGAGGCAGAACTGGCATGCAAGCCTAGGCAGGATGGATTCTAGATGGCAACCCGAACCCGTTCCCCTCTGTAATGGCTATTGTGAAGTCGCCTTACTGACATCTCATGCCTTCAAGGACCAAGTCTTGGTAAGATATGTTGTTGAATCCTCACCACAGTGCAACGGGGTAGGAAATGCTTATTTGTCGCTGAGAGTCCGTGGAAGTCATAAAGTGGTGGCCAGAGATGCAAACGTTTGTGTGACTCCCCACACGCCGAATCACATTCCTCAGACCTCCCAGATCAGTTCGTCGGCCACACCAGCTCCATGATGCCAATGACGATCAAGCATTAAACCAATCCCCCAGGGTTTAATTTCCACACTTTACCTCCCCCTATTCTATGCCATGCTGACTGTTGTGGTGAGGAAATGAGGAAGAATGGTGGCGTTGGTCCTTGCCCTCAGGCATTGAGCATTTAATCAGGGAGGAAGATTGGGCACTGTCTCAGTCTCTTTTATAACAAGACACTACAGATTGGGCAATTAATACAGAAGAGAAAGTTGTCTCTCATAGTTCTGTATGCCCGGAAGTCCAAGATCAAAGTGCCTGCATCTGGTGAAGACCTTCTTCTCAAATGGCAGAAGGTGGAAGGGCAAGTGGAGATGAATGCCATTCCTTACGTGGCAGTGAAGCCAAGCCCACTCACCCAAGTCCCCTTTTAACAGAATGAATCCATTCATGAGGGCAGATCCCTGGGGACCTAAATACTTCCCGTTAGCCACTCCCCCCCCCAACACTACCACATTGGGGTTTAAGTTTGCACATCAGTTTCAGAGGGGACAAAAATGTTCAAATCATAGCACGCACCAATGGATGGGCTAGAGAGCAGGCAATCGATGCCCCGTGTGGGATGGTTTATTCAGGGTGAGAGGAGTGAGAAGGAGCCCTGTTGGGTGAGGCAGACGTGGAGGGCTTGTGGAGGAATTCATTACTACAGAAGGAATCCAAGTATGCAGGAGATCATGTGGAGAATGGCACCATGTCCCCGCCTCCAAGACTTTGTCCCTATACCCATGGATGGGTTGTAGGAGGAGTTCTGGAAGTGTTGTCTCAGACATCCGACTATCCCAAGCTAGTGGGTAGGAGCTGGAATCTCCGTGATGGCCACAGACACCCAGCATGTCAAATTCTAAACCAGACGTTGAATGAAAGGTACCAGCAGGCAACAGAGTAGGGTTAACAATGGATGCACAATTATAAAAACCTGGACAGATTTAGAGCATTCCTATGAAATGGGGGAGAGGAAATGAAAAATCTTCCCGCAATTGAGCAGCCAGGCCCAGGTGGCTTCAGGGGTGAATTCTATCCAACATTTAAAGAAGAAATAGTACCAATCCTTTGCAGGCTCTTCCAGAATGTGGAAGAGGGTGGGGGGTGCATTTCCCAACTCATTCTGTGAGAAGAGTATTTATTCTGCTACTAAAGCCAGACAGAGACATCACAGGAATGTGACAGACTAGTATCCATCGTGAGTATCAACACAAAAAGGCTGAAGAAAATATTAACGAGTCAGGTGTAGAGGCGCAAACCTGTAATCCCAGCTATTCGGGAGACCGAGGCGGAAGGATCAAAGGTTTGAAGCCACCCTGAGCACCTTAGCGAGGCCCTGTCGCAAATCGAAAAAGAAAAATTATTCCTACAGGGCTGGGAGTGTACTTCAGTGGTAGAGCGCATGTGTAGTATGCACGAGGCCCTGGGTTCCATCCTCAGTAACACCAAAAATAAAGGAAATATTCACGAACCATATCCAGCAACAGATACAAAAGATGACCCAGCATTTCCAAGTAAAAGTTCTCCTAGGAACCCGTGATTGGTTAACATTCGCATTTCAATTAAGGTCATCCACCCTGTTAATATAATAAAGGACAGAAGCCGCATCATCATCTTGATAGGAAAAGAAGAGGCATTTGACAAAATCCAACACACATTCATGGAAAAAGAATTTCTCAACCAAATCCACATGGTTAGAAGGAAAGGTTCTCAACCTATGGAGAGCATCTACCATAAACCTACAGCTGACATTATATATTGTAGTGAAATAACAAACACCTTTCCCATAAGACTGAGAACAAGGCAAGGATGCTTGCTCCCACCATTCTCTCCACCATCGCACCACAGGTTCTATCTGGCGCAGGTCACATAAGAGAAAGAAGTGGAAACGTGGATACATTAGAAAGGAAAATACACGTCCACGCAGAGACGTGCTGTGGTCTGTCCCCTCCAAAATTCATGTTGAAATTGAATCCCCATTTTGAGATCTTAGGAGGTGTGACCAAGAGGGGCCCTGCGGAGGTGATTAGTGCTCTGCCTTCACCAATAGATTAGTCCGTTTGTGCGATTAATAGATGCATCAGGTAAGTGGTTAATGGGTTAATCTGGAGAGTGGGTCTGCTGTGAAAGCCATTTAGGGCCGTACTCTCTCATGCTCCACGTCTCCCTGCCACGAGACGCCCTACTCCACCTGGGGACCCTGCCAGGAAGAAGGCCATCGCCAGATGGGGAACCTCAACTCAGAACCACAAGCCAAAATAAACCCCTTTCCTTTATACCTTCCCAAGTTGAGGATATTGTCAACAGCAGACAGACTTAGGACAACATGTACTCCATGCGTATAGCAGTATTATTCATGATGGCTCCAGAGTGAAAACAATTAAATGCCTGCCAGTTGTTGAAGGTATAAATAAAAGGTGGGAAAAATAAAATAAAAAATGAAAAAATGGAATTCGTATATCCATATAGTAGATTATTAATGAGCAAAGTACAGGGACAAACTACCGATACAGGCTATGGCTTGTTTGAAACTTGAAAATATTTTGCTAATGGCCAGAACCCCGGGGAAGGGGCAAAGACCACTCCTTGCATGAGTCAGTTTATAGGGAATGCCGGGGCCTGGCGGTAGTCATGGAGATCGACTGCTACATGGGTACGAGGGCATCTTTTGGGGGCAGGGGATAGCAGCATTCTGAAACAGGATCGTGATGGTTCCACAACTGCACGAATGTACTGAAAGTCACTGCATTGTACCTTTAGTTGCATGAATTTTATGGTCTGCCTCAATAAAGCTGTTTTTAAAAATGTAATGCACACGTGGAAGTTAGTCACAGGGGAAAGGGGTGCAGTTGTTTCCCTACACTAGTAAGGAATCTGCTGCTCTCTCTTTCCCTCTTCTGGGTCCTGCCTACATTTCCTGCTTATTTCCTGCATCCTCCAGGTGCACTTGATGCTCCAGCCAGATGGTGGCACTGTGCACATCTGGGTAGAAGGTGTGCTGGTGAGTCCACAACGTCACTGTGGGTGTGCACAGCCGCCTGCACACCAGAATGCCTGTGCGCGATCCTGAGCAGGCTCCCATAATCCATCCTGCGTCCTAAATTCCACATATGTCATTTTTTACTCGTGAATCTCAAGGATCCAGCTTCAGTCTCCCTGGTAACCAACCTCAGCTCTCAGCTGCAACCTCTGTTCCCAGGAAGACATTAGAGTGGGGAGGGCTGTTGTTTCACCCCAGGACCCCCTGCCTGAACAAGCGACCCCATGGAGGTGAGCAGCAGCTCGGTTTCCAAGACAACAGCATTCATAGGCCTCACCACCTGTGAGGCTCTCCTCCTCCCCTCAGCCATCAAGTAGGAAAGGGGACTTTGTGGAATAAACACACTCCTGACTCCTTGAGATTTCTCTACATATGCCTATAAAATGAATGGCTCAAACATAGCTCTCCACAGGGAAATGATACCTAATCAACCTTTTGGGGGGAAAAAATTTCAGTAACAACAAACAAGGCTATCAAAGACAAGATTGTATTTGAAAACAAGACAGGCGAGGAGGAGTGTGTGTTTAGGATTTTCAGCCTCAGCTGTGCATGAGATCACCCGTGGAGTGATTTTAAGAACAGATGCAGGACCGCCATCCCCAGAGATCCTGATTGAGTCAGTCTGTCAGTCTGAGATGCTCCCCCCCACCCCCGCATGAGTGTTGCCTTATACTCTGTGAGGAAAGCCTAGGCTGCAGCTGTGGAAAAGGACCCATCCTTATAGGAGGAAAACCAAAATCGGAAATGAGAGGCCCCTCCTCATAAAGGAAAGCAGGTTTTCATCATTCACTGCTGTGCTGTACAGATTTCTTAAGGCTAAGGAATGGGAAAAACATTCCACGGGAAGTGCGTGTTTTCAGACTTACACTACCCTTGCAGATCTCTGTATTTCTACAGTTTTGATGTGGAAACCCTGTATTTGCTAATGAAACATGAGATCCTTTATTTCTTCCAATGATTCCTTGTGCTTGGGTTCTTTTCACAGTTAGTGAACTGTTGTTCACCACCTTCATGAGATACAGCACAGCAGTTATTTGAAAAGGGAAGATGGCTCCAATTTGTGTCAGTTGATGTGGGTGAACCAGCTCTTAGGCATACTTGCTGAGTGTATTGAGTTGCATTTGTGATGCTTTATGACACTTTGTAATCAAATGAATTCGTGTGTTAGGTAACAGTCCAAATAGTGCCAGGAAAGTTGATGATGAGCAATAAGATGCAGCAGTGCCTTATTTCAAACACAGACACGGAGAGGTGTTTCCCCAACCAATTGTTTCTTTTCTTTTCTGTTTTATTTCACTTGCAGATTCTTTTTTAAAATTCGTATTTGTTCTCTTTAGTTATACATGACAGCAGAATCTATACTGATGTATTTATACAAGCATGGGATACATCTTATTATAATTAGGATCCCAGTCTTGTGGATGTACACAATGGGGAGACTCACTTTGGGGTATTCATATATGTACATAGGAAAGTTATGTCAGATACATTCCACTGTCTTTCCTATGCCCATCCCCACCTCCCTTCCCTTCATTCCCGTTTGTCTAAACCACTGAACGCCTATTCTTCCCCTCCCCGCACCCCTTGTTGTGGGTTAGCATCCACACATCAGAGAGAACATTCGACCTTTGTTTTGTTTTGGGATTGGCTTATTTCACTTAGCATGACAGTCTCCAGACCCATCCATCTACCGGTGAGTGTCATAAAGTCACTCTTCTTTATGACTGAGTAATATTACGTTGTGTGTGTGTGTGTGTGTGTGTGTGTGTGTGTGTGTGTGTGTGTGTGTATCACAGTTTCTTCATCCATTCATCTGTTGATGGGCATCTAGGTTGGTTCCATAGCCTAGCTATGGTGAATTGGGCTGCTATAAACATGGATGCGGCTATGTCACTGTAGTATGCTGATTTTAACTCCTTCAGATGTATACCAAGGAGTGGGATAACTGGGTCAAATGGTGGTTCCATTCCTAGTTTTTTGAGTGTCCTCCATACCGTTTTCCAGAGTGGGTTGCACTAATTTGCAGTCCTACCAACAATGTGTGAGTGTACCCTTTTTCCCACATGCTCAATGATGTTTATTGTTCCTTGTGTACTTGACAGTTGTCGTTCTGTTGGGAGTGAGGTGAAATCTCAGTGTACTTTTAATTTGCATTTCTCTAATTGCTAGAGATGTTGAACATTTTTCCATATACTTATTTATTTATTTTAGTTGTCAATGGACCTTTATTTTATCTATTTATATGCGGTGCTGAGACTCGAACCCCGTGCTCACACATGCTAGGCAAGCGCTCTACCACTGAGCCGCAACCCCAGCCCCTCATATATTTATTGACTTGTACATATTTCTTCTTTTAGTTCCTTTGCCCATTTATTGATTGGGTTATTTGGGTTGTTTTGTTGTTGTTGTTGTTGTTTTTCTTTTTTTGGTGTTGAGCTTTTTGAGTTCTTTGTATATCCTGGAAATTAACGCCTTATCTGAGGTGCGGGTGGCAGATATTCTCCCATTCTGTAGGCTTTCGCTTCACACTCTTGATTGTTTCCTTTGCTGTGAAGAAGCTTTTTAGTTTGATACCATCCCATTTATCCAATCATTCTTTTCTTAGCTGTTTCTTCCACAGAGTGGTTGGGTGAAACCCGGGGCCTCGCGCATGCTAACCAAGCACTCTACCACTGACCTACAGCGCCAGCCCTGTCCGTTGCGTTTCTGGAGGAACTGAGGATTTCAACCACCCAGATATATTACAGGGCCCAGGCCTTCTACTTGGAGTTTGTGGTGGGGGCTACCCAAACCAGAGCATATGCCTGGGCTCAAGGTGCGTCCAGAGAGTCTCTGCCAAGAACCAAAACCTCGTAGGGGATTTTCCTGGCATCTGTGCCAATGTGGACTTCATGGTTGGCCTTTTCCAGAGAGTCCCAAGGAAGTAATGGGGTAGTCGTGATCAAATGGAGCAGCATTCCCAGGCTTGTGGCTTAAGAGATTGCGTGGGTGGCAGTGCCGACCATGAGACACGGGACACAGGTTTGGGGTCCACCTGCCGATTGCAGGGCTTGAGGGATGATCTGAGTGGAGGTGCTCCAGAAGCTGTGTCCTCTAGAGGCTCTGGGCATCGGCTGAGGGTTCCTACATAGAGTTGGCCACATGGAGCCATGAGCATGCAAGGACATAAGAATGTAACAAGTTGGGTTGGTAAAAGATCTGGGTATAGATTTGGTCACTCGGAATTGTGTATAGAGTGACAAGTGTCCGGGCGGGCAAAGGTCGGAAACCAAGAAGGATCATGATTCTTCAGGCGATCTGAGAAAAGGAAGGGAAGACTTAGGAATAGTGGTATGAGGGGTAAGAGAAAGTTGGGGTGCAGATGTCACAAATGCTGAGAAAGCAGAGTGTACTGAAAAGAGGGACATTGTCTGTGGCCAAGACAGCACGGGGCAGGCTGGTTTGGCAATGTGCAGCTGGCTGGAGAGTTTAGCTGGGGAATGTGCCACGGATGTGAGGACACACTGAGGAAGTTGGGGAGAGGTGACCAAAAAGTATTGCGTTGTAGTCTACACTTACAACAAGCTCGGCTTGTAAAGAGGCAAAGGCACCAGATACTAGAAGCTGAGGGCTGTGGGCTTTTTAGGGTGTGGTCCTTTCTGTTCCCTCAAAGCACCTGTTAAAAATAACGTACTGCATGTGCCACCAATCTGTGATCATCATGAGGACTAGTGAATGAACAGACGACAAAGACTCACAGAGTTGGGACGAGCCCCAGGAGTGGTTTCTCGTACGCCAAGAATGGAGGCGCAGTGGTCTCAAGGTAGAGGGTGGGGTGCCGGAAGGCCACCATCATCCCTCCTGTCCCCATTCTTGCCTCTGTGATGCATGGTGTTGAGGGCAGGGAGTACTACATCTTCCATGGAAAGGGTCTAATTGGGTGGTGCCATGGGAGAGTCCAAGATTGAGTTAACTCAGATGAGTGGCATCAGGAGGAAGGTCTGGCCTATTTGGAAACAATACAGGTAGGAGGAATCCCGCTGGGCAGTGGGGATGGCACAAAGCAGTCTTTTAGAGGACCTTGGGTTTGGTGCAAGAGGCGAGGGGCAGGGGCACTTGGCTGGCTTGGAGATTCAGACCGAAGGTCTGAGACAAAGATGCTTCTTTGTCCAGGAGGGTGGCAGCATGGGGAACTGTCGGCAGCTGAGCGAGGTTGCCTTGTCTGCGGCAAGCCTCTGCAAAACTCTGGCATGATCATGAGATTGGCCTCCAGGTCTCATAGCTGCCAGCTCAGAGACTGTACTTTGGGTCCCTCCAGGGTGAGCAACTGACTGGCTCCGCCCAAAAGGGACAGAACTGAACTCCCTTGTGATTCTGGCCTCTGCAGTGCTAGGGTGTCAGTCTGAGTCCTCAGCTCACTAGAAGGGGTACAGGGCCCAGTGCCAGGGTGGTAAAGGGAGAGGACCAAGTCTGGAGGCTCAGAGGTCTTACGAAGGGCCCCCTGTGTCAGCCCACCATCAAATGACTGAGGTGTGTGCTCTCCAGTAGAGGAGCGGGGTCCAATCCAAGAGAGGTTTTTGGCACCATTGGGACCTGAAGGCCCTTCCCAGGAAACCCCATCTTTGCCCCACTCCTCAAACTGTGTGGTGGGTGCTGGGGGTTTGGTGGAGTAGCAAAGTTCCCGATCTGAAAGGGAGCCACCACGGGCTCACCCTGATGGGAGGAGACCAGAAGGGGCTGGACCATGACAAGGGGGGCCCTTCCTCCACACGACCCCGTTAGAGGTGCCCAGGACGAACCACAAGAGCCCTGGTCACCTCCTAGGGCCTATGTCCTGGCTTGCCTTTGCCAGACTCTTGGGTCTCACAGCACTACCATCTCAGTAAGATGTGAGGTAGGCCACTGTTGTTGTAGAAGCAAACGAGGCAAAAATTGGGTACCCCAATATTTTCTAAATTGAACAGCTCCATGTAAAGTAAGGATGTTCTCTGATTTCATGTAAGCTGTCTCCTGTTGCTTCTATTATAGAATGGGTGTCCTGGAAAGAAAACACATCCAAAGGGGCCAAAGAAAGCCCACTTGCTGGAGTTGAGAGTTGAGACATGCCCTTGAGTAGGAGAAATTCCTTGCTTCTTCCCCGGGACAGAGGGCAGTGCTGGACACATAGGCGTGCGGGGTCTAGGAGAAATGAAGGATAGGTTATCTGACAAAATGATATGGCGGGCAAGAGATCCCAGGAGATATTTCTGTGTCAGTCCAGAACTACTGAAATATCCACTGTTACCTCTCAACCCTTGGGCAAAGACTGGCATTTCTGAACTTTAAAACAAACAGTAATAAGGGAAGAAGTACTTCTTTTAATAAGAAACATTGGCTTTCTGCATCTCCTCTGAAGGTCATTTCCTGGCTTGGAAGAATTTTCTGAGTCCAAGCTCCGGAGTACAGACCCTGGGAAGTAAGGTCTGTGTCTAAGGACAGTGGAGCCTTGCATGTCTTAGGGAGTGTAATGACAGGCCTCCATGAGGCCCTGCTCACCTCAGGAAAGCTCATCAGATGCTCCCGTGTGTCTGTCTTCTGGTCCTCTCCACTTCCCTTGCTGTTCTCTGGGTCTTTCCATGGGGGTAAAAAGTTCCCTGGGTTAAAGGAGAAGAGGCCAGGATGCCCCATTCCCCCATTCAGGTGGAGACGGGGAGCCAGTGGAGATGGCGTGCAGAGGCCCCCCAGTGAATTTGTGGGTTCATTTGTCCCCTCTGACTGATCTGATGTTCATCATGAGTGTCTGCCCTCTGTCCTGGATAGTAAAGGGAGACACCATCAGAATAATGTCTTCCGATGCTGTCATGTGAATGGTCCATTTGACTAAGTACTCAATCTGTTCCTGTGAAAATGCTCAGTCTCTCAGATTTCCACCCCTCCTCCCTCCTCTCCAAGATGACCAAAGAGCCTATTTGGATCTCCAGTGTCTGTGCTGATGCAGGAAATGGACCTATGGCATTCTTATGCTGCTCACCATGTCCTCCATCACTCCTGAGGGCTGGATGACTCTTACCTCCTGCTGGCTCATGTCTGTGGCCAGTGTAACTTACATTTGTATCTTTCTCCTCTTTGTGGGGACCTGGTGCTCCCTGGCTGACTAAGCCTCTGCTGGTGTTGCTGACATTGCTGGCATCTGCAAAACCCTCTGAATCTGGGTCTCATCCTCCACCCTGCCCCGCTCCAGGGCCATCCACTTCACTGCCTCGACTGCAGGGTCACCTAGTCCCTAGATGGGTTAGGCTTCCCTCATGGAGACTCCCCTGGCTCTTCAGTCATACACGTTCCACATTCCCCTTCAGGGAATGCAGCACCCCCACCACCACCCTGGGGTCTCAATAGTAACACAGAGGGAACCAAGACCAGCTCTATACATAGAAGTTCTTCCAACTCCAGCCATCCCTGTGTCCGTGGAGGCTACTGGGTCATTCTGTAGAGTGAACTCTCGCAGGTCCCAAATGCATGTGGGGTAACACCCTCTTTCGCTTGGAGCCCCTGTCCTCTTCTCTGACACCATTCCTCGTCTGAGAAGTCTGACTCTGCATGCCACTGCCTCTGAGGACCTTCTACCCCACAGCACTGCAATGGTACACTTTCTTTGCCTTGTGTTCCATGTTGACCCAAAAAGGGCATCCTTGGGCATTTACAGGAAAATGTTTGTCACCCCTCCATCAAGTATACATATATAATAAACAGAAAGATAAAGAACAGAGTGGTCAAATACGCCAAAGAAGCCTAGGACCTCAGCTGAAACACGCATAGCGAAGTGTCCCATGGGTTTGGCTACACAATTATTACTGGTGGCCTTGGCAAGACCCATTTCGTTGAGCTGACAGGGACAGAAAAGCTCCGTTATCGGAGTTGAGGAGGGAATGGTCTCAGAAGTTGAGGCTGTTTTGCATTAGCAGATAAAGTGCCAGTAGCTGCTGAAGGACATGTGGGCAGGGCTGTTTTCTTTCCCCTTCCTTTGTGGCATGTTCCAGGACAGAGGGAGCACTGGATGGTTCAGGAAAGGGGTGTGATCATTTCAGGAGCAAAGTCTTGAGAAGGCTGGAGGCCTGGTATCCTGAGCCGAGGTCAGGGGGATGGTCGCAGTTAGGAGTGTTGTATGCAGAAAACGCCAGGCGAGGAGCGGGCAGATTTGGCTCGGGAGGCCCTGAGAATTCCCACCCCAGCGCTTCTGCCTTCTCGACGAATCTTTAGGGGAAGTCATTCCATTGGAGGAAGGTTGCTAGCATTGTGGTGGAGTCTTATGGTAGTACCAGTGGAATTGGTCTGAAAGCAAGAAGCAAGCCTCTCACGGGCATGGATCGAGGTAAAGCAATACAGGTTTTAAGGTTTTTCTCATCACTGCTAAGGTGCTCAGACATAGGTACGGTCAGGCGCGTTCTCCCCTGACGATGCCCAGGGCATGACCGCGGGCGGGGAGACTTCTGAGAGGCTTCGGTGCTGGCCGGCTCAGCCTGGTGGTGTGTGTGAGGGTGTGGGGGGTGGGGCGTGTGGGGTGGGGCGTGGGGTTGAGGTCGCCAGGAAGGATCAGAGGAACAAGGACTGAGGAAGACACTGGGGAAGTGTTGCGCGTGAGAAGCGTGTTCAAAGGCTAGGGTGGGTGAGAGGAGAATGACCCGACTGGTGCAGGTCCCGACCGTCGGGCGGCGGGGGCGGTCGGGCAGTAGGGGCTGGACAACGTCGACCCCGCCCCTTGGGGAGGGAAGTCCAGGTGGACACCGGAAGGCTGACCGCCGCGGCCTCACTGGGCTCCCCCGCGCAGGCCCACAACCCGCCAATCCTAGGCCAGCCTCAGCTGCGTCCTTTCGATTTCGCCGGAACTTCCTGCTGCTGTCGCTATGGTTCCGAGGGCGGGAGTAGCCGCGGCCTCCTCTACCGGCATGGGTCTCTCGCCGGCTTCGGCCGGTTCTAGCGCATTCTATCATCCAGGCACTCATCCCTTTTGGCTCCCACAGCCTTTCTTTTTAAAGCTCGGGGCAGAAAATCCGCGGGAAAACTGGGTTTTCCTCCGGTTGCGGCCGACCTCCGTTTCTGTGGCCTGTAGATGGCAGTGTTGTGCCGACCGGCCTCCCTGCGCGCGTCTCTCCCCCCGCCCCGCGTGCTTGAAAAAAACGTCGCAGAGACTTTTTTTTTTTCTTTTTTCTTTTTTCGAAAAGAGGCCTTTTCTTTGCCCCTACAAAGTCTGCGCAGCCCTGGAGGTGAGGATTGAAATGCCGCCTTCTGGGGCGGCCCCCGCTGAAACTCGGGGGCCTGTGGACAAAGCCGTCTGCTTTTCAGATTGGCATTTCTCCTGCTGGGCTGCCTAGGCACCCTAGCGACTTGTATTTCTGCTCAGAAAAGGGCGTTCTTTGCCGGACCAGACCTGGCGTTTATGGAACTTTTATCAATATGTTCTTTCAATATAGACTTCTGTGGTGATAAAGTGGAATAAAGAAAACCTTCTTATCCGCAGCCCTCTCACCCAGCGCCAACCGTTAATTAGCCTTTGCCATCATTTCCTAGGATTTTTTTTTTTTTTTGATTCATAAAAATGCACTTCAGCGTACTGAGATCCGCTTTTTGCACTGCGACATGGACATCTTTCTTGTTAAACGGTGTTATGTTTTTGAAAACCATGTTTTCCGAATTTGGGTTAGTTTTATTGAAAAAATAATGCAAACCTTTTGTAAAACGTTGAATGTTTATGTAAAATTTAAGTGCAAAATTACAAAATCTTGGGTCCCAGAGAACACCATTGTAGTGCCACCCCCCCTCCTTCACAGAAAACCTTAATTAAGCTTCTCCAGAAATCTCCACCATAATCGATCTTAGGACTATCAGCAAAAGAGTCTACCAAAGAGTTCCCTGTGGTTAATGTTGCTCAAAAATCAAGTTTGTACTAGCTCTAGAAGAAATCGTTTTGGAAATCTCAAGTTCAAATCAGGCTATTTTATACTTAGGAGATCAAAGTATTTTCACTGACAAACTAAATAGACTAGCTTTTGCCTTGCTTATGAACTCCACAATCACTACAAACCTGACTCTAGAAATTTGAGTCCTTTTTTCTTCAGGCAACTAAAGTTTTTTCTTGTTTTTGTTTTTTACTCATACCTCTTTTTCAAATAGAAGATCATAGTGTTTTGTATACTTATTTTCTACTGACATCTTTGTGTTATTTTTAGAGTCACACTTTACTTTTTTTAAATGACCATAAATATCAATATAATTTTAGTTTACAATGTTCATTAGGCAACAAATAATTGGTATTTGCTCTTGCAGCAGCTGAGGATGAAACATAAAATGAAAGAAAAGTCACAGCTCCTGCTGTAGATGGCCTTGTAGGGACAGAGGAGGCAAGACACCAAATAGGAAACAGGAAGCAGGTTTATTTGCAGTCAGTTCAGAGGTTACAGCTTTCACTGTAATCAATTAGTTCCCCGGAACCCCGGGTTCAGGCAGTTTCAGAACTTTAAGCCCAGAGTATAAGGGGGAAGGCCTCAGAAGTTCACAGTCTGCTGAAGTTCACACAAAAGCAGCTCTTTCTTTTACTGTTTTCGGCAAATTAACACTCCACAGACACTTGAGGGAAGAGCTGCTTCTCCCCTTCCTTTCCTCCCCCTGCCAGCTGTTATTATGAATCCCAACTGGTAACTATGTCCCTTATCTCAGAATTGTAAACATCTCTGTGAAGCTGGGGCCCAAGACCAGAGGTCTTGTGGAAGGATCTATCCTTCTTGTTACATTTTGCATTTACAAACCCACTTCCCGCTTAAAAAAAAATTATGAGCCATTATATTGTTACTACACTATATAGTCCAAAAATGTTTTTGAAAAACTACTTAAGGGGGCTGGGACTGTAGCTCAGCGGTAGAGCGCTTGCCTGGCAAGCGTGAGGCCCTGGGTTCGGTCCTCAGCACCACATACAAAGCAATAAAATAAAAAAAACATTGTGTCCATCTACAACTAAAAAAAATAAAAATTAAAAATTAAAAAAAAAAAAAGAAAAGAAAAACTACTTAAGGGTGCATTCAGCTC
>PVHX01017554.1:0-39635 GCA_004024805.1 Geosciurus inauris | reverse complement strand
ACACTCTCTTTCACTCCCTGGCCATAGGGTGAGTGGTTTTGCTTCATTACAAGCTACCATCACCATGTGCTGCCTCCCTTCAGGGAGGCCTAAAAACCATGGGGCCCACAAACCATGGACTAGAACTTCTTAAAGTGGTGAGCCAAAATACACTTTTTCTCTTTATAAGATGATTTGCTCAGGTGTTTGTTATCGTGACAGACGGTTGTCTAATAATATACATGCTGTACTTCCTTGCAAGTTTACATTATTGAGATTCAGGTGTTTGTGAGAGGAGTTTGTTTTAAAATTTCCTCCATTCTGGTTTTTTATTTACTACAGTCATGCAATGTATAACAATGTTTTCCTCAATAGTGGACAGCATATATAATGGTGATCTCCTACAAGATTACATCATCTGGTGACATAATAGCCATCTTGGTTCGTGTGAATACACTCTCTGGTGTTTGTACAATGAAGACATTACCTAATAATGCAGTTCTCAGAACTTGGCCTTGTTAAGTATGTCTGTATTTAAGGAATTTATTTTTCAACAACTCTCTATTGATGGCACAGGTATATATGCTACTAATAAATAGAGCCCATTTTTAGAGAGTTTCTTTTAAGTCAAGATCTGTGCTGAGTGCACTATATCTCATGAGGTAGGTACCATTAGATTGACCATTTCAAAGATGAGGAAACTAAACCTCAACAATTAGGTGTTTTGCCCAAAATCATGCAAAGAGGCGAAATGAGGATACAAACCCACATGGTATGATTTTCCATGTCTCTTTTTACTGACTCCTTTTCCCCTTTCTTCATCTCTTACTTTCTTCTAAGGAAAGAAAAATATCAAGTGCAGTATTTATAAATCATCATTTAAGAGAAGGGAGACAAAATACTATATAGAAAACTCTGAATCTTCAGAGAAAAATACTCTGAATTAGAAGGATTGATCACGAAATTGTAGATCAAAACAGGATGGGGTTATGCAGTAGCCTGCTTGCCTCATCCCCTGTGACCTTGTGTTATCTTCTCTACCATTTGAGAGAGGATTCTTCCCACTGCAGATGCTGGCATTGAAGCCTGCAAGATGTCCAGTGATTTGTCTAAGTTCACATAAGGAAGGGACTAAGAAAGACTAGTCTCTGACCCCAGACTATCCCTGCACAGGTTTCACCATAGCCTTCAGCATGCCTCATGGTCCAGTTTGGAATCGTTGAGGCTGGATAAGGACCAAAGATTGAGCCTCCTATAGAGAAAACTCAAGATTTAACCTCCCGTGGACACCCAGAAAAAAACAATCACTGCTGTTCATCTCACCCAGACTGCTTTGCATAGTAACCCTTTCATGAAAATGGAATTCTTTATTTCCTTCTCAAGTTCTGAGAAATGGTGAGAAATAAATTGTCTAGATTTCTTACCAACTAAAACATACCTGGATTTATCCCATGATTTCTTTATTCTGTAATTACATCAATGTATTTGCAGTAATTTTTATCTCTTCCCTTCTGCAGATTCAGGTCTCACTAATTGGTTACTTGTGTCTTATAACTAAAATGGAGATATTAATTCTTCTTTCTTATAGATTCCAAAAATCCCTTTCTGCTTCCTTTCCAGGCAGGGGTGGTTAAGAGTTCTTTCTTTCCAGTAATAATTCTCCTGGTTTCTCTTGGTAAATACCTACCATGGTCAGGCTGAAAAGACTGACTCTATTTTGGGACTGTGTATTAGGAGGAATTGAATGAGTGGATGAATTATGGAGGCCATTCACAGAGTCGAGGGCAGCCTACTTAAAATAGAAGACAGAAAATCATCTTTAACAGATTATATCACTTGGAAATAATTCTTTTTTTATTTTTTTATTTTTTTATTTTTTATTTTTTATTTTTATTTTTATTTTTTGGTACTGGGGATTGAACTCAGGGGTACTCAACCACTGAGCCACACCCGCAGCCCTATTTTGTGTTTTATGTAGAGACAGGGTCTCACTGAGTTGCTGAGCGCCTCGCCATTGCTGAGGCTGGCTTTGAACTCGCGATTCTCCTGTCTCAGCCTCCCTAAGTGCTGGGATTACAGGCTTGAGCCACCGCGCCCGGCTTGGAAATAATTCTTTATGTATCAGTTCACTTCATTCCTCCATCTAGAAAGGGGAGCATAAATGATCTTGTCACTCCGCATAATGCCAGATACAACCAGACTCAGCTGCAAGGTCCTGATGACGACTGAGCACAGGAGTCCTTCTTCCTAAATTTTCTCTGAGTAACAAAGATAAATGACAAAAAGGCCATGGGGACCGGTTTATTTTATGGGTTTTCACTGCTCTGGGGATGATGTTGTCATAATCAGGGGAGTGGACTTCAGCTCGGGTTGTTCTCTGAAATCCACAACTCAGCACTGACAAAGAACTGGATCATAAAGCACAAGATGTTCAAGGGGGAATAAGTAGGCAATTAAAAGCAGGGCTTTCCAAGACCCTGTAATAAATTACCCATCTGGAGGGAATGGAGAACAACTTGCTTAAAGGAGAAAGCAGACTGCCTGAAGATTGGAATCAGTTCAAAGCCAGATGATGTCCTTTTGCAGGAAAATCACAGAACTGCTCAGAACGGGGATGGGAAGGGGTGGCTGGGGGGATGGGTTTCAATCTGAAGCATCTTTTTTTTTTTTTTAATTTTTTTTTTTTTGGACACAATGTTATTATTTTATTGGTTTGTATGTGATGCTGAGGATCGAACCCAGGGCCTCACGCATGTGAGGCAAGCGCTCTACCACTGAGCTACAATCCCAGCCCCAATCTGAAGCATCTTATGTCTTGGGTTCCTGCTGTAGATCTCGAGGTTTGCCCAGCTATGATGGCCAAGACGTGCTTGTTCCATGGATTAACAGAAGGAACCTACTAGCTCAAGCAGAGCAAGTCTCAGAATGGCATCTGGGAGACCCTGGCCTCCCTCAAATTCTCTCCTCTGCCATCCCCTTGGCCCCTGAGCCTGGACTGGACCTTCCTCCCAGAACCCCGGCCACATCCTGGAGGGCTGGAGTAGATCTCAGTTCTGGTAGGAGCCTATGGTCAGTCCTTCCAGATTCTTCAGTGTAGAGCTCTAAGACAAAAAAAATTTTACTCTGAGGTTTGTGTGTCTTGAACTATGGTCCACATGCCCCAGAAGCATGGTACTGTTTGCCAAGACAACAAAAACCACAGGACTAACACGCACATCAAAATATGCTTAAAGATTGCACTGGTCAGGATGGGATGTTTTGGTTAAGATTATACAAGGCTTACCATGCACATGAATACAAAACTAGAAGATGTTTTAGGAGAAAGAGAATACAAAGACTTTTAAATAGTCTTAACCTCAGACCCTTAGGATGTATATTCAAACTAGGCTATGCCAGGCTGGCAGATTCATATGGGGCATGGGGTACTGATATGAGTAAGACATTTATTCAGATGGAAGTTGTGGGAGGGCAGGGATGGCAAATGAAGCTTTATGGTTTGCTTGGTACCATCCTCAACAAGTGGTGACTACTGGTCCTCAGGGCACTCAGTTCTGCACCAGGTCGGCAGAGACCATAGCAAAAGCCAGGACAAGGTCCTGGGGTCATGTAGTTAAGGGATACAGGACATGAAGATGTCCCAGCATGGATGAATTGCTATAATGATGACAGGCAAATGTAGATCTGTAACAGTTTGAAGCTCCTCAGAGGGTGTTAGGGTGAGACATTCCTGCTAAAAGAGATGAAGAGCAGGACTCCCTCAACATGGCTGCAGACAGGATTTCCTGGAAGAGGGATCTCTTTAGAACCCACGACTCCAGTCAAAGATTGGGCCCCTCTTAGCCTCTTTCCATCCCTGACTTCTCCCAACACCTCAAGATTTGTTTTGGGTTACATCCCCATCCCCATTCACAGTGTATCTTCAGGAAACCATTTCCAATTTCAGTTTTGTTTTCTTGGTAAGTCCTGGAAGATACTATCTTCCCTTATCCTTAAAAAGGAACAAGCCATTCTCTTCAGAATTGGCAACTCAAAGCACATGAGAGAGAGAGAGAGAGAGAGACAGAGAGAGAGAGAGAAAGAGAGAGAGAGAGAGAGAGAGAGAGAGAGAGAGAGAGAGAGAGAGAGAGAGAGAGAGAGAATAATGCCCCTTTTGTAATTTAGAAAGACAATTCTTCAAAGGGTGCTATGGGAGGATCCCCCTCCTCTGCAGAGCTCCAACTCCGCTATATTAAGTTGGTGGCAGTTCATAAGAAAGAACAGGTTCCACTGATGCCCATTGCTCCTGATTGTGTGGCAATTATTTGATGAATTGCTATACCCAGGACCAAACCAACCATGTCCCTGTAGAAGAATCCCAACCAAGAAAAAGTAGCAATAGAAAGCAATCAATGTATGACATTAGATTGACAAGGTTAACATGTGAGAGCGAGTCTCCCCATCAATACGAATGTGTTAAATATTTATGACAGATGGACATCTCCTGTGTGTACAAATTAAAAAATTGTTCTCTGCTTTAAAGAAATGACACCATACTTTCAGAAGCATATTCTAGTAGAGTCTTCCAGAATGTACTCTATGAATTACTAGTCTTGTGAAGTGCTCCCACTAAACGGACTTTTGTGTCCAACTTAATTTAGCAGAAACTGCATACTTGATATCCTCTCTATGACAAATGATGCACTTTAACACATGAATTATCTGGAAGTGTGTTGTTTAGGTTCCAGATTAGCAGTTTCCCTCTATATCATTACTAATTCCTAATTTAATCTCATTATGGTCATAGAAAAAACTTTGGATAATTTCAATCCTCTTAATTCCACTGGGCTTGTTTTATGGTGAATATACTTTGTGTATTTGAAAAGAATATTCTGTCTGGGCACGGTGACGCAGATCTGTAATCCCAGTGACTCAGGAGGTTGAGGCAGGAGGATTGCAAGTTCAAAGCCAACCTCAGCAATTTAACAAAGCTCTGAACAACTTAGTGAAACCCTGTCTCAAAATAAAAAATACAAAGAGCTAGGGATGTGGCTTAGGGGTTAAGTGCCTTGGGTTTAATCCCTGGTACCAAGCCGGGGGGCGAGGGGAGGTGGTGGTGGTGGTGTGTGTGAACGTTTATTCTGAAGTTGTTGGATGAAATATACTAAAATGTTAATAAAATTGGGGTGGTTAATAGTGTTGTTCAGATAAGCTATGTAATTACTGACTTTTTTTGGTTCAGTTATTCTGTCAATTAAAATTATCTATTTCTCCCTTTCATTTTGCCCATTTTTGCTACATGTATTTTAAGGCTGTCTTATTAGTTGCATATACATTTACTGTTGTTATGACTTCCTGATTAACTTTCCCTCATATTGTGATGAAATACTCATCTTGATTCTGGTAATGTCTTTGTTTTGGAGTCTATTTGTCTTGATACTAAAATGGCCTCTCTGCTTTTTTTTTTTAAATGCCTACTGTTTGCACAGTATATATTTTACTTTCAATTTATTTGTACCTTTATATTTAAAGTATGTTACTTTTATGAAGCATAGAGTCTTGCTTTTTAATCCGCTTCGTTAATCCATGTTTTTAAGTTGTAGTGTTTGGACCATTAACATTTACTACAACTATTAATATGGTTGGATTTGGATTAATGATAAAGACTTCAAAATAACTGTCTTAAAGATGGTCCAAGAACTAAAGGAAGATATGGAGAAAGTCAGGAAAATAATGTATGAACAAAGTGAAAAAATTGATAAAAAGAAAATCTAAAACGACACCAAGAAGAAATAGTTATAAAATAGCTATAAAATATTTTATGTATCAGTATATTATATTTAATATATATTAAGATAATATATTATATTTCAAAATAGCTATAAAATTTACACAAAAGGAAATGAGAAAAAAATTAAAACATTTAGCTACCAAAGGTCAAGTATAAAAGAAGATAGTGATGAAGAAAATGAGGGATGAAAAGCTATAAGGCTGATAGAAAAAAAGTAGTGAAATGACAGAAGCCAGTTTCTCCTTATCAGTAATTGCTTTTGATATAAATGGATTAAATTCTTCAGAGATTGGTAGAATGAATATAAAAACATGATACAACTATATGGTGTTTTTAAGAGAGTCATTTTACATCCAAAGACCCAAAAAAGTTGAAAGTGAAAGAATGGAAAACATATTCCATGCAAATCATAAGTTAGAAGTGGCTAAACCAATATCAGACAAAATAAAATTTAAATGGTAATCATTTAAAAAGATTATAAGAGACAAAGAATATTATCCTAAATAAAATTAACCAGTCACAAAAAGAGAAATGCTGTATGAGTTCACTCACTTGAGGTACCTAGAATAGTCAAACCAAAGAGACAAAATAAAATGGTGTTTGCTAGGAGTGACTGAAGGAAGGAATGGAAAGTTACTATTTAGTGAGTATGGAGTTCCAGTTTTTCAAGAGAAAGAGTTCTAGAGCTGAATGTACAACAATATGAGTATATTTAATACCATTGAAGTGTACTTAAAATGGTTAAGATGCTGAATTTTATGTTATGAGTATTTACCACTATAAATAATGTGAAAAGTATATATATATATATATATATATATATATATATATAGACACATGCACACACACACACACTCACACACACACACATATCTGATCTTTCAAAATTTACTTAGTGTTAATTCTTAAATCTAAATTAGAAAACTTGTGTTGTGGTTTGGATCTTAAATGTTCCTGAAAGGTCCATGTGTTAGAGGCCTGGTTGTCAGCCTGTGGCACTATTTGGGAAGTGGTAAAACCTTTAAGAGATGGAGACTAGTTGAAGGAAGTTAGGTCATTATAGGCATGACCTTGAAAGGAATATTGGATCCCAGCCCCTTCCTCTCACTCTGTCTGCTTTCTGGGCACCATGAAGTAAGCAGCTTTGTTCTGCCTTGTACTCTCTGTCATGATGTTCCTCCTCACGACAGGCCTAAAACAACGTGGTCAAGTGACTATGTACTGAAACATCTGAAGATGTGAACCAAAACAAACCCTTTCTTATTTACATTAATTTTCTGAGGTATTTTGTCATAGTAATAGAAATCTAACATACTTTGCATATTGCAAACTTTAATCTTCCCACATTGATTTTTATATCATGTCCTCATATGTATTATGTCTGTATATATTGAAAATTGCAGATACTGAAAACTACAAGGGCAATTTTATAATTTGTGCTTTCAACAGTCATGTATGTTTTAAATAATTCAAGAGGGAAAAATGTTCTTTGTGTGTGTGTATGTGTTGGTATTCTTGAACCCAAGGCTTCACACATGCTAGGCAAGTGTTTTACTGCTGAGCTACTTCCCTAGCCTATTTTATTTTATTTTGAGACAGGGTCTCACTAAGTTGCTAAGGCTGTCCTTGAACTTATTATCTTGCTGCCTCAGCCTACGGAGGAACTGGGATTATAGGCATGCACCACAGTGCCTGACAAAATGGTCTGTTATATTTGCTTATATATTTACCATTTTGCTGCTCTTCATTTCTCAAAACCCACATTTCTTTCTGGAATCATTTACTTTCAGCCTGAAGAATTTCTTTTAGGATTTCTTTGAGAATAGAGCAGGCAATGAATTTTCTTAATCTGATAATGCCTTTATTTGTCTTCATTCCTGAAGGATGTTTTTGCTGGATTTAGAATTCTGAGGTGACAGTTCTTTCCTTTAAGCAAGTTGAAAATGTTATTCCATTGGCCTTATGACTTTTGAAGAAGGTCAACAGTTATTTGAATCATTGTTCCTTGTACACAATGTCATTTTTATCTAGCTGTTTTCATGAGTTTTTCTTTATCTTTATTTTTAGCACTTGATCATTACGTATCTAGGTATTTTTAGTAGTTTATCTTTTTAGGGCTCACCAGGTCATTAAATCTGAAAATTTAAGTTTTTCACCAAATTTGGGAGATTTATGACCATAATTTTTTCAAATACCTTTCTATCCTAATTACACTTTCTTTTCATTGGGCTTTAGTGATATTTTTCCATAGAACCCTGGATCTCTGCTCATTTATTTTCAGTCTTTTTCTTATTGAATAAGATTTCCTTGATTTTCCTCCATTATCTCTAGTCTATTCCTGAGCCCAACCTGTAAATTTTTATTTATGTATACTTTTCAATTCTAAAATTATCCCTTGTTTCTTTTTTATAGTTTCTATTTTTCTGATGAGAACTCCTGTAGTTTCATTCATTTCTAGAATATATTTTTTATCTATGAAACATGGTTTTAATAACCATGTTTAACTGCTTTAAAGTCTTTGATCAGTTCAAAATTCCATTTATTTTGGGGTTGGCATCTGTTGGTTGTCCTTTCCCTTGAAAACTGGTCACATTTGCTGTGTACATCATACCCTGGACATTGTGAATGGGTTATGTTATGCAGACTCTGAGTCCTTTTATAACACTATGGAGGATGTTGATGCTTTTGGCTTAAAAGGCAATCAACTCAGTGAGATAAAGACCACAAATTCTGTCTCATTCTTCAAAAGTATTGCTGAGAGGTAATGCTGAGACTTGTGAAGGTTTATACACTCAACCAGGGTACTTTTTTTATCTATCTCTGGACACTCTGATTTTCCCTTTTGTTCTCTAGTCCTCAAGAAATAATATCTTTTCCTAATGTTTCTGGCTAGAAAGATGTAATTTCTACTGGAGTTTTAGAGCCTGCATTACTGCTTTCCAGTCCCTCAATACAACCCCAACCCCACCAAATGATCGTTGTCTGGAAACCATCCTCAGAGCAAAACTATTAGAGATTGGTGGGCTGGGTGGGAGGAAACTCAGCTTATGTGGTCACAACTCCAAGCCTTGACTCCCTTCCCCAATCCACCTGCTTTCACTTGCTTTTCAGAGTCAGAATCCTTGAGCATTTTTTAAACAAAATTTTTCCATCCAGAGGTTTTCACTGTAATCAGACAGCAGGATAGGTTGTAATGGACTTATGTCACATTAGGGAAATGGGAACCTCACAGAGCACTTTAGAATATTGAGAGCTCTGAGAAGTCTTGGGATGATTATCTTGGTATAACACCATCTTTTCCCTAATTAATTAATTCATTAATTTTGCAGTGCTGGGAATTAAACTGAGGGCCTCATGCATGCTAGGTAAGTAGTCTATTAGTGAAATATACCCATGACCCTATTTTCCAAATTTAAATGAAACTGGATATTTACTCTGCTGTGGTGACTTACTTACATCTAGTAAATATCCAATGCAAGTGTCTTGAATTGAATTTTATGAATTTATTACTTTTAAAATTGTATCATGAAATAAACAGAGAAAAGAACAACTCAAGCCAATAGCCAGTAAAAAGAAAACCACTGCTTTTCTTCATATTCATTCCCTGCTACATAAAGGGCAGTGTACCCAACCCTCCTTGTCTCAGAGGAGAAGAATTGGGAAATAAGCATCTGCTCATTTTTTTCCCACCCCCCAATTCTCTCTTCCCCATGAGAAGATGGTTAAGAAGCTTCTATTTTTGGATATAAGGTGTCTCCCAAAAGTTCATTTTGAGACAATGCAGCAATGTTCAGAGGTGGAATGGTTGATTGTGAGAGTTGCAGCCTAATACACTGATGATGATTACCTGGGTGATACCTGCAGGCAGGTAGGGAGTAGCTAGAGGAGGTAGATCACTGGGAGCATAACTTTGGGGTTTATACTTTGTCCCTGGTGAATGGAAATCTCTCTCTGCTTCTTGACTGTCATGTCCTGAGCTTCTTTCCTTCTCTACACATTTCTGCCATGATGTTCTGCCTTACTTTGGGCCCAGAGCTATGGAGTTGGCTGACCATGGATCGAACCTCCAAAACCATAATCCAAACTAAACCTTTTCACCTTTTATGTGTTCTTGTAAAGGATTTTGGTCAAAGTGATGAAAATGGTGACTAAAACAGAGGCTGACATTCTTTGGTGTCTGTTTCACTAAGGATTGGTTGTAATATGTTGAATATAACTGCTTATACTTGCCTCTGTGGCTTGACTCTACACCTTCGTTGTGCAGCCTGCTTGGGACAGCAAGGAGGCTGAAATTTTCCATAGCTGTGTGAATATATGGTGACCTCCCTCCTTTAACATGCAAGGTCTCAGTTCTAGATGGCAAAGGAGAGAGCAGATAGAAGGAGAATCTGCTTTAGCAGCAGGTGCGAACTGCATTCTCCAACAGTAGCCTAACCACAATTAAGAGGATATTTATGTTAATTTCCTCTGGGCCTTGTGTTAGGCTGAAATTTGGAGGCAAGGAGGAGGAGTGATTAGGCTCATATAGAATCCCCTACAGCCAACATCATCCTTCGTGGGGAAATCTTAGAAGTTGTTAAAGGGCACAAGAATAAGGAGTAGAACTATAATGGTCAGGAAGCAAAGAGTGGTGGCTACCATTGACTTATCCTTTCCTACAAGCTGGACATTGTACCTATGCCTCAGAGCAATCCTATAAGGAAGGCATTATCACCTCCACTTTGACAGATGAAGCAGGTTCTGAGTCATTACACGACTTAGGAAGTCTCAGAGTGGGCACTTGAACTCAGATTCTGGGACTCAAAATACTAGACTAAACCTACCATGCTTTCATGATAGTGCATCTCTGACTCAACATTAGCAGACATGATATACTGTGAAACAGAAACAACAGGCACAGGACAGATATTAGAAAATCAGAGGAAAAATATTTGTGAACAATCTTTACATTATAGCAATTAAGTAAGAAATAGTGAGAATGAGAATTAGTATTCTTTGCCTTACATCATGAGAGATAAAATGTCAAGAAGCAGTAGATGTCATAAGACCTTCTTCAGTTTGCCCAGGTCCTACCAGAAGTATAGATATGCTTTTCATGAGACATACAAGTTTAACTGACATCACTAGAAAATCATTCAATTCCATTCTTCAAGGGAATCATACAACCATGTATCGAGAGATATGAATAATTTATTAAAAAGCTAATTTACTCTGTTTTCTTTCTGGAGAAGGAAGAGAGTATGGCATTTCATCTCAGGTATCTGTGTTCATGCTCTGGCTTTGTTGTATCTAATAAAATGCTCAGGAAATCTTCAAAGAATAAAAGATGAGTGACTGAAATTACTAAAATCACATTTTGTGTAATAAATCTTTGTAAGGGAAGAAAAGAATAATTTCTGGGACCCTTTGCCTCATGTTTTATTTAAAGATTGATGGTATGAGCACAGGGACCTCCTCGCTCATTATGATTCTAACAGAAAAAAAAAAAGGCAATGTTGCTTTTTATTTGTAAACATTGGTTTTTCATTTCAGGTTTTCTTACATATTTATATTTGCAGCTCCAGGACATCTGAATTTGAAAAAAGACTGAGAATTGGAAGGAGATAGGAAGAATTCTTGCTAAGGAGAGTGTGATAGTGGGAGCCAATCATCGTAGCAGACTCTTTTTATTTGTTGTGTTCCCAGTGATTTCACTATCCAATCTCACCAGCTCTAGTTCCCCTTGGTGAGTGCTGTGGTTTGAATGTGCTTCAGAATTCACATGTTGGAAGCATAATCCCCAATGCCACATGGGTGAAACATGAGAGGTAGGACCTTTAAGAGATGATTAGGTCATGAGGGCTCTCATGAGTGGATTCATGTCCTTACTGTGAGAAGGGTTATTTATTGTTTGAGTGAGTCCCTGATAAAATAATTTGGCCCCTTCCTCATCTCTGTCATAAGCATGCTGTCCTGTCCATGTGATGCCATGTTGTGGTGCAGCAGAATGACTTTCACTAGATACATCCTCTTGCTCTTGGACTTCTCAACCTCTAGAACCACAAGCTGAGTGAACTTTTACTGTTTATTCATTACCCAGTATGTGATATTCTGGTATAGCGACACAAAATGGATTAAGATGTGGGACATCTGTGTGAATTTTTATGCCAACTCAAATCCTGAAGTATTGGGATGGATCTTTGATTTCATGAACATTCAGAAATGCCACCTTGATAGAGATCCATTTCTTAGTGAAGTGTCCAAAAACAAAGCTGTAGAAAGGCTTATAAGAGGCTCCGGGATGAATGGTGGGCATTCGGCTCTAAGTCTGTTTTTGGTCTCACTGCTAAGCATTTACCCTCATAGTTTGAGACCAAGGAGCCTCTCTGATACGTGCATTACCCCCTTAAAGGGATAGTTGTCACTATCACATTACAAATCACCTAATTCCTTTTGTCACTTATTTTGTCCTTGAAAGTCTATAATGGCCTGATCATGCATCTGAAACACAGTGGGCAGTGATCTGGGTATTTGTCCCTGTTCAACCTAAAAGCACTTGAGGTTCCTTAGCAAATGAAGATGACAGGGAGTCTAGCCTTCTCTAGTGCTTTTAATTTAGTCATTCATTCATAGTTTCAGAAAACATAACTTGACCATTAGCTGTGTAACAGTCTTTATGCCACATTCTGGGGACACAGAGGTGATTGGGATACTGTCCAGTGGGGGAAAGAGAGATGATTAAATAGATAACTAAACTGCAATATTCCAGGATCACATCTCCTGGGAAAATCAAGATGAATCTCTCAGTGTGGGCCTTCCTGTGGGAATTTTCAAGACAAAGAACAAAAACTTAAAGTCTCTCTTGGTGGCTCTACTTTGAAGATTCTACATGGGCTAGATAATCTTTGTGTACACAATCTCTGTTAGTCATTTTCCATTGCTGTGACAAAATACCTGAGGGAAAAAAATCAGTTTAAAAGGAAGAAAATTTTATTTTGGCTCATGATTTTAGAGATTTTAGTCCTTGACCATATTGTTTTGGATTTTTGATGGCACAGTATATCATGGTGGGATAGTATGGTGAACGAGAATACTCACCTCATGGTGGTCAGAGAGCAAAAGAAGAGAGAAAAGGACTGGGGTTCTAATATCCCCATCAAGGACATTCCCCCAGTGACCTAGCTTCCTTATACTAGGTCCCACATCTAAACGTTTCACTGCATCCCAAATAGTGCCACAGGCTGGGGACCAAGCCTCTAGCATATGAACCTTTGAAGATGCTTTAAGAACCAAACCATAAAAATCTCTAATCTCTTCCATAGCCCAGCAATTCTTATCAACACTGGAGATAGAACACCCTGAATTATGCCCTACACATCCTTGGCCCTCTTTTATGTGACTTACCTCCATAACTACACTACTTTTTTGGTGAAATTCTTTGTTTTTTCATCTTTCTCACCTGCTAAGGTGTTTGAACCCTTAGTGTCTGGAACTGTGTTGTCATAATAAGACATCTAATCAATTTTTGTAGAACTGACCATTAAAATGAGATGCTAATAATGGTGCATTTAGTGAACATATAATATTTTATATATGCCAAAACATATACTATATAATTAATATAGTAATATGTTAGGATAATGCATTATTATACCTACTAATATATTATGATCATTATTGCTGTTCAGAGATAACTCCTGAGAACCCTTCCAAATTTTCAGGCATCCATCACACTTCTTGGTTCTCTTGATAATTACTTCCCCTGTCTCCGAATGAGACAGAGCAAAGGGATTCACTCATCCAGGAGAGCATGAGAAATGTCCTGGCTTCCTCTGGCAACTACAGCAACCAGGGAACTTCTGGAGGAGCAAAACACAGTCTCTTTCTGGCAAGGACTGGAAGCATGTATCTTATTTTTGGGAATCTACTGCTCTTCTCTGGGTCTGAGCAGTAAAATGTTTCAGGAGAACCATGCTCCTCAAGATGGGATCAGTTGCTCCCCTGCAACCTGGCATGTGTCACAGCTGGTACTCTGTTTCTCTTTGCTGAAATGGGAAACATTCCACATCTGCCATTTGCATAACTTGTGTACTTTTGCAGCTCAGATTTTTCTGTTTCTACAAATAAGTGCTTTTATTAATAAAACCGACATGCCAGAAAAAGAGAGACAACCTACTTTAAGGTCACTGCTGCCTCCTAGCAAGGGTGTTTAAAAATAACCCCAATCTGCCATGTGCTCACAGCTCTTACTGTGCCAACTCAATGGCAAACTTAGTGCCAATCAGGATAGCCACAAGGAAGGTTGTGAGCATGTGCATGAGTGTGTGTGTGTGTGTGTTGATGAGGCAACAAGGGAGAAGACATCTCCCTGGCATCTGGCTCAAAGGTCCATCCTGTTAATGTCTGCAAGACTGCATGAGGTTGACTGTCTGCAAGACCAGTTCTACTCTAGTTTCCAGATATGATGAACTGGTTCCAGGCCTAATTGGAAGTGCACCATAGGAAATAAAATTTTCAGAGAGAAGACTGGTAGGAATGCCAGAATGTGGCATTGGGTAGACACTGGTCAGATCCCTAGGTGAGCACTGGTGCTGTTATCTCTGAGAGAAGCTCCAGCAATGCTGATAGACAGGATCATAGATTTTGCAGCCAAATCTCAGAGATTATCTTTTCTAATAATTTTTGAGCTCACTTTAGAAATGTTTAGCAGTTCTAGAGCAAGTCTTCAGTTTTTCACTTACACTGACGGAGGTCCAGCAACTGGGAAACATCGCCCTGGGACAAGTGCCCCACATGCCTGTGCGCTAGGTGGCCCACTCTGCGCTGATCAGCTAGGTAGAGCTTATGGGAAACAGCAGCAATAAATCCATCTCCATCTCTCAGGAGTCTTCTGAAAGGAATCAGGTAATGTCCCTCCAAACAGGGACATCTCATTCTTCCTCTTTCTGAGGTGTCAGTCCTGGGGCCAGTGATGGGAAGCAAGTAAGGTTATCTTTTAAATAGGTTCTTCAGCAAACCTTCCCTTTCCCCTTGCCTATCATGGGTCTCATCTCACCCAGGAAAGCACCAAGGTCCCATATCTATATGCAAAGAAAGAGGAAGACCAGCCAGGGTGAGAATGGGAGGTATCTTTTAGTCTTTCACATTGTTCTTTATTGTCTGAGACAGTTTTCCTAGTTCTTTCTAGTCTAGCTCATGGATGCAATTGAATACTTAAACATTTAAAATCTGATGATTATTTCCACTTTTTGAGCACATCCTTTGTCCCGGTGACCATGCTAGGTGATTTATACATTTAATTTCACCCAGTGAGGTAGGCATTACTACCTCCAAGTTCATAAAGGTTAGAATCTTGCCCCAAATCTAGGTTTTAATGTGGGCCTGTATAAGTGCAAATTCTAACTTCTTACCTATGAGGATGAGACCAAAATGATGCATAAAAATCACATTTGTCCTTAGCAACCTCCCATAGTTCTGTGGTATGAGATTGCTCTTGACCTTGGAGGTGACTCTTATGAGCCACTCACCTCCAACACATGTGTCCACGTATACAACCTCTACTCCCTCCTCCATGTGCTCACCCTCACAGTATCCACCTTCTCCTCCATCACATGTGTCCAGATGCACACAACTTTCCTTCTTCTCCAACACAACATGTCCACATGCACAACCCTTACTCCCTCTCCTCCTCCTTATCCAAGACACACATATTTATGCATGCATATCCTCCATTTTCCTCCTCCAACTGTCACATGTATTCATGCCAAATACCTTGGCTTTCTCCACCTCCACTTTTATATCTTTGAATGAGTCTAGATCAGTTAAATTCATTCAGCTTGTTTTAAAAGATGAAAGAACTTCAGTGATTGCTGATTCCATGCTCTTTGATTTGAAGTAGTGGTCAAATACCAAACTGTTTTAGTGTCAGGGGCTAAAATTATAGAGCATGTGTTTGCTTAGAGGCAATCATACCATTTCCAGAAGATTTTTGTAACATATCCCATTAGCAATTTAGTTCTATCCACAACTATATGTGGAGATGAGGGAAGGTCAGCACCCTGTGATGGTGGAATTCCAACACATACTTTGCATTATATGATATGCAACTCTCAGAGAAATTAGAAGGCCATTTACAGAAGACTTCCTAAGACAATATTTAATAGGTCAAATTATTCTCCTTCAAAGCATTGTTCCTGTGGTATAATTGATGGCAAAAATGGACCTCATTTTTTCTCTCCTGACTATGTTCTTTGCGTAGGTCTAGTGGTCACTAGAAAGAGGTAGAATTGGCATGTTTGCTATAAGCCTATCCCTCAAGAGGTCTTGCTCACCTCACCCAGTGGGCCTTTGCCTTGCTAAGAAGAGGAGAGCAAGCCCAGGCCAACCTGCTGGATGAAGCTCACGACCCACTTACGTCCCAATGTCCTAGCTAATAGTCAAACAAACACCATCATGTGGATAAGCTCATCCTAGATCAATCTGCCTGTCCCATCCTACCTGCCAGCTAACCAAAGGAGCAGGAGAGAGCCCAGCCAAGGTCATTGAAGCTTGGGTCAGATCAGCAGAACTGTCTGGCTGACTTGTATATTCATGAACAAGAATAAATCTTTTTATTTTTAAGTCACTGAGTTTTGGTATGGCTTGTTATGTAGCAATATCTAATATCTACATCACAGATACTGTTCTCCCCCACAGACATTGTATAAAGTTCATTTCCTCTAATAGCAACCCTGTGTTAGTCAACTTTCCATAACTATAATGAAATACCTGAGGTGACCAGATTAAAAAGTGAAAAGGTTTATTTAACCTCACAGTTTTGGAGAAGTTCGGCCTGTGACTGATTGGACCTTCTGGTTTAGGTCTGTGGTGAGGCATTGCATAATGGTAGGAACACATGGTATAACAAAACCACTTACATAATGGCTGGGAAGCAAAAGAGGAGGGGACCAGTTCCCACAGTCCCCTTCAAGAGAAGGTCCCTAGTGATCTAAAGACATCTCATGAGATTCCATTTGTGAAAAGTTCCACTACTTTCCAATACTTCCTTGTGGGGGACCAAGCCATGAACACGTGGACCTCTGGGGGATATTCCAAAGCCAAACTAAAACAAGCTCTTTTGAAAAAAAAAAAAAGTATCATTTCAGCTGTATCAATTCAGAACAGGCATAAACTGGATTTGTAACTTACCTTTTCACTGCATAGTACAATAATACTTGAATTTTTGATAGCCAGCATTGTATATTTCATATAATTTAGATCTATTTAACTTGCATAGTACTCATTAAAAAGCAGAAACTAAAACCAAGAATCAATTTGATGTGGTTGGCACAACAAATACTTAAATTGACTTTACTTCCAAAGTAGTCATTTAAAAATATTAGGATTAAACATTAAAGAGTTATTTCTTGAAATTGTGGTTGCATCCTAAGGAGAGACTTTACCCACAGTTATTTGGAAGGTTATGCTGTGCCTTTCAGCTGACTTGGCCAGTCAGCACTTGGAATGTCGCCCTGCCATACTGGATCTTGTTATGAGTCTTGGAAACTGCATTTTCCTGAGAGGAACCAATGCGACATACTTGCTATAAAATATCATAATTTGTGCCTGCTTTCAGCTTCCAGTCCCAGTCCTATTGCTCCCTCAGTCCTATGTGATATGCTGAATCACTCCCCTTCCCAACTTTAAAGCATTGTTCAAAAAGTAATGATCCATCACAAAAGATTCAGGGTTGTTCAGGGAGCAGTTTCAACAGAGAGCAGTATCATGAGTCTGCATGCTGTTAAGAATTGTTTTTCAAGAGAAAATCACTGTTGAAAGAAAAACAAGCCACTGATCAGAAGCCAGCATTTCCCACCTAAATATTTCCATTGCTTAATTAATAACACATTGAAGATACAAAGTTCCCATGTACTTGTTCTTGATTGGTTCTGCTCCCTCCCTCCCTGGAGATAATAACTATTCAGAATTCCCATCACAAGCATAAGAATGTTGCTACTGATTTTTGCAAAACTCTTTGCTAAAATCCTTGTGTATTGTGGTTATAGTTATAATACCATCAAAATAAAAATAAAATTTAAAGCTAGATTAGTATGAAGTTCTAAATGAATCAGATTGATTCGTAATTACTCATCAAACTGTTAGATAAATAAAATGCATATTTGTTTGAAAATTTACTCTGTGTTGGACACTGTAAACCGCTTTTCACATTTTTTATTGAATGTTCACAGTGATTTCTTTAGAAACATCTTTTTAACCCTAGTCTACAGACAATAAAACTGAACTTCTGCAAATTGCCCAAGGATCAGAACCAATGGGATTCTTTTCTTTTTTTTTTAAATTTTTTTTTAGTTGTAGACAGACACAATACCTTTATTTTATTTATTTATTTTTATGTGGTGCTGAGGATCGAACCCACTGCCTCACACATGCTAGGCAAGCTCTCTACCACTGAGCCACAACTCCAGCCCCGCAATGGGATTCTTATGCACACAGATTTATCTGACTCTACATTCAGTCTTAGCCAGCTCTTTACAATTTTCTAGATTTTCAAATAAAGGTCAGTGTTAGATAAATTAGTTTCAAAACATGTTCTTTTCATATTTTAAAAACATGGAGTAATAATACTGATTTTTAAAAATCTTGATATCCAGTTCTCTTTTCTTTCCTTATAAGTTAAGAATGAGTGGCTCTGAGATATAATCTACAAGTTCTAACTAAAACAAACTGAACACCTGCTAATTTTTAAAGAATCCACTCATACATCACTGAGTTGCCTGGAAAGCTCTTTCTCCTTTCCTCTCTGCTTTTCGGAGCCCAGGTAGAGCAGCCCTACTTTTCCCTTATACCTACCCTATTTCCCTGGACAGACTCTGGCTCTGCCCTCCAAGAAATTGATGCTGTTTTTGCGGACCTCCCAGTAAATTCCAATGAGAGGGAGTGGTTCTAACAAAACAAGCCCAATCCCTCCCTGCTCTTGTCTCACCATGTGATCTGTCTGTATTGCATGTACTTCTCCATGATGTCATCCACCATGATGTCACACAGTCAAGGGGGCCCTCACTAGAACCAGTAGTCTGTAGTTCAGACTCATTCTCCAAAACAGCAAGCCAAATAAAACTCTTTCTTTACAAATTACTCAGCTTTAGGTACTGCATTTTGGCAACTTAAAATGGGGCTTAAACAGCATTACTCATTTGTACTGATGTCGAGGAATCCCAAAAGGCATCCTTCCTTGGATTATACACCTTCCAGGCAATGGGACACACTGGGCTAAAATACTAAAGGATATCCTGTTTCTAGCTGGGACACAGGATGTCCAGTCAGTCTTCCCTTTTCTTACATTCCTAATACCAGAACACTCTACAGTTATTCTTAAAAACTACGAGCAAGAAAGTGGAGAAGAACTGGGAACTGGGTTAGTCCAAGAACACTAAGAGGACTATTCTGCAGTAGTTCATGATTTTAAGCATGATAAATGAATGAACAAATGAATTGAGATGGGCTCATCTGAAGTAGAGAGATGAGTTGAAGAAGAAACTTTTGGTGAAAAGTTTTAAATATAGCATTAAAAATATAGCATTAAAAAATCTGTCCTGAGTTTTAGGAAGTATTTTAAAGTAAGTTTAGCCTTAACTGCCTCATTTGTACAGGTAATTAGACATTTTCAAGATCCCTTCTAGCTCTAGTTTTCTATGATTCTTAGTAAATAGCATACTAATTAGGGCCATTTAATGAGGTGCATGAGAAAAACCAGAGACTCAAGTTGGGACATGGTACTGGTAATGATGAACATCTGTTGTTCTGGCTAGCTATTAAGAGAGTCCCTGTTTTTACTCTGAGTGTGCCCTGGCTTGGACTGTAAGCTGCATGTTCACCCTGGCCATGATGCAATAAAGGATCAGGGTGTGGGGCACAGGAGTCTCTGACTGCAGGTCTCTCTCCCTTCTCTGTGCCATGTCAGCCTTCTCATGCCTGTGTTCAGAGGCATCAGCACATCTTCAAGTTGAACACTGCAGCTTCTAAAACCCTCCCTTGTCGGATGTTTTAGAACTCCAAGGGAGTTTCATCCATATACAAAAGTCTGAAGTATGTGCTGGAGAGAAGCACACATTGAGGCATGGCAGGAATGAATGGGAAGTCCCCACCTTCAAGGAACTGCAAGCAGCATTCAGAATAATAGGGACAATTTCAAAAGCATAAAAATAACCAAGAAAGGAAATTCAAAAAAGCCATACACAGGGTGTGGCAGAAAAGCTAGGACTGACAAGGTCAGAGAAAGCATAAATATTTCTTCCCTGGGAGGTCAAGGTGGCCTGCTAGGAGGAGGCAGCATCATACAAATATTTCAAGTGGGGATACCAACTTTTGCTGCAGGCAGTGGGCAGCAGTCCCTCTGCAGGGGTTGAGGCCAGGGCCTCTCACTGGGTATGGGCGCAACCTGTGTTCCTGCTTCTCCCTGAACTAGAGTGCAGGGACACCAGGAATCCCTTGGTTAGGAAGACAGTGAGCACCACTCATCATTAGCAGTGCTGAGGGGAAGGAAGTATGCCAGCACTCAGGCTATGTCCCTGATGGTGCATCTGCCAGGGGAAGCAGGAGCATGGGCAGGGGAAAGTGGAGAATGGGCTGCTAAGACTCCATTTTTCTTATAATAGAAATGTTCATAGACTCTGTTTATTGGGTGTTCCCATAATACCAGGCCTTGTGTATACAACTAATTATTGGCTATTCCCTCATCTTCTGTATTCATAGACACTGTTTTAGTTTGGATCCGGAATATCTCCCAAAGTCTCATATGTTGAAAGCTTGGTCTCCAGTACAGCAATGTTCAGAGGTGAGGCTAAAGGAGATGATCATGGATTAATCTATTTTGTGGATTATTAATTTTTTTCCATATTTTTATTGGTGCATTATAGTCATACTTAATGATGGGATTTGATGTTACATATTTGTACATGCAAACAATATAACAATAGAATTTGACTGATGTAATTCCTCAGTATTGCTCCTTTCCCTCCCTGCCTCCCTCTGGTCCCTTTCCTCTATTACACTAGTTATGGTTTGGATGTGATGTGTTTCCTAAAAGCTCATGTATGAGACAATGCAAGAAGTTTGAAGGATAAATGATTAGCTTATGAGAGCATTAACCCAATCAGTGAATTCATCACCTGATGACAATTTAGTGGTAACTGAAGGCAGGTGGAGTGTAGTTAGTTGAATGAGGTGAGACATTGGGGGTATGGTCTGGAGGCATGTATTTGTATCTGGCAGGTTGGACATCTCTCTCTGCTGTCAGATCATCATGTGAGCTGCTTCCCTTGCCACACTCTTCTGCCATGATGTTTTGCCTCACCTGGACCCTGAGGAATGGAGCCAGCTGTCTATGGACTAAGACCTCTGAAACCATGAGCCCTCAAATAAACTCTTCCTCCTTTACAATTATACTGGTCAGGTCTTAGTCACTACAGTGAAGAGGCTGACTAAAACACTAGTCTTCCTTTGATTTTCATGAAACCATGCACCCTGCTCCCCCCCACCCTTTTCCTTTCTAGCTTTCACATATGAGAGAAAACATTACCTGTTTGGTTTATTTTACTTAACATAATTATCTCAACTTCCATTCATTTTCTTGCAAATGACATAATTTCATTTTTAATGGCTGAATAAAACTCCATTGTGTATATATAACATATTTTCTTTATCCATTCGTCCATTGTTGGACACCTAGGCTGGTTCCAGAGTTTGGCTATTGTGAACTGTGTTGCTATAATCATGGGTATGCATGATTGTATTATGGTTAAGGTATGAGATGTCCCCAAAAGCTCATGTGTAAGACAATGCAGGAAAGCTTAGAGGTGAAACGATTGGGTTATAAAAGCCTTAACCTAACTAGTGCATTAATCCTCTGATAGGAATTAATTCGGTGGTAACTGTAGGTTGGTAGGGTGTGACTGAAGGATGTGGGTCATTGGGGGTTTGTCTTCGGGATATATATTTTGTCTGTGGTGAGGGGTCCCCCCCTGCTTCCTGGTGTGATATTTCCAGCTGTTTTCCTCCACCACACTCATCCACCATAATGTTCTGCCTTATCTTGGGCCCTGAGGAATGGAGTCGGTCATCTATGGACTAAGACTTTTTCTCCTCTCTATTGTTCTTGCCAGGTCTTTTGGTCACAGCAGTGAAAACGTTGACTGAAACATATCACTATAGTATGATAACTTTAATTCTTTAAATATTGAGGAGTGGTGTTGGGACATATGTTCCATTTCTAGTCTTTTGAAGAACATGGATTGATAACTTAAATGGACTCTGGGAAGTGGTGGATACAGTAGGGTGTGGTTGGAAATAATAGGTCACTGGAGACATGGCCCCGAGCACTATATTTTGTTCCTGGTCCTTTCCTCTCTCTCATTGTTTTCTGTTTCCTGGTTTCCATAAACTGAACAGCTCTCCTCTGCCATGTCCTTCCACAGTGCTGTTCTGCCTTGCTTCAGGCCCAAAGTAATGGAGCCATCTGACCAAGATCTGAAACCTCTGAAAACATGAGCCAAAATACACCTTTCCTCCTCTCACTTGTTTGTGTCAGGTATTTTGGTCACAGAAACAAAAAGCTGAAGAATGTAGGCACAAAATTTGATTTTTCTTCATGTCACCCTGAGTACAGAACTCAGCATTTTTTGGGGAAATGGGACTCCAAAATCCATTCCACATACAGCAAAGTGAGTAGGAAAGTTTGAAGATTTTGGGAAGACAGAGGAGGAGTTACCTCAAATGTCTTAAAATAAACCACACACATTCCCCAAAGTCCTGTCCTTCCCCCAGAGTCTTTCTGGGATCCATAGGATTAGGACAAAGGGAGGCAGATTGGGGAGTGTCACCTACCTGGGGAAGAAACAAAACATTTTGGATTCTCATACTTGCCCGGAATTTTCATCTACTGAACTCTTTTGGAGGACCATGCAGCACAAGGTAGAAATTTCCACTGG
The DNA here is from genome assembly GCA_004024805.1 of Geosciurus inauris. Classification (NCBI taxonomy): domain Eukaryota; kingdom Metazoa; phylum Chordata; class Mammalia; order Rodentia; family Sciuridae; genus Geosciurus; species Geosciurus inauris. The sequence goes on along the minus strand of PVHX01017554.1, from coordinate 16,925 downwards.
TTATTGTCTTGCCAACTTTCCTAGCCCTGTATGGTCCTCCAAGGTGGGTACATCCTTCCTCTGGATAAGCGCACTTGCTCCAGATTCATCTGATTGGGATCAAAGAGGACAAGACAAGGAGCTCTAACCTGGAGAGAGAGCTTTGTACCTCTGCTTGTTTCTCTTACCTAAGGTCCCCATGAGAAGCTCCCCTGAGATTCACTTAGGAGTGGTGATTGAGGTGATGGGTGATGGTGTGTAGGGTGGGATGTGTGGGTTAGTACCTGCCACACTTTGTGAATTTCAGTTAACTGAAATTATTACAGAAGGTAATAACAAGGCTCAGAGATGATGAAGCTGAACTTACTTTCAAGCCTCATCCTTGGCCATCCCAAGTGTCTTGATGACAAGAAACACTAGACCCCAAAACTATTTTCCAGGGCAGTCTGCTAATTGACATTCCTAGGTGAACAGGGATCAGAACATTTCTGACTTTCTGTCTGTGTGCCCTTGAGGACTCAGTGTCTCTTAGTCTCAGTTTCTTTGTATGTTGAATGAGGTTGATGACAACTGCCTTATCTACCTCCAGGATTGTGGTGAAGTTTGAATAAGATGATAGGTATAAGAGCACTTTCTAAAATCTGATAACTAGAGAAAAAAATCCTGAGAAATTAACTGAGTTTTTCTTTCTGCTCTTAATCTGAATCCCTGAAGAAAAGATTACCCAAGGATGTGTACCTCTGAAATCAGGACCAAGAGAGAATTACTGGGCTTGCTTTTTTTTAATTATTGAAGTAAGATTCATGTAACAGAATTAATAATAAATTGTATAATTCCATTGCATTTAGTACATTCATAATGTTGTGCATCCAGCACTTCTTTAAAATGTTTTCATCCTCTCAGGAAAAAAAACCTCTGTACCCATTAAGCCACCCCTGGTAACTACCATGCTATTCTCTGTCTCTATGATTTTGACTACTCTAGAGGCCTCATATAAGTGGAATCATACAGCATTGTCCTTTGTGACTGGCTTTCACTTAGCATAATGTCCTCAATATTCATCCACGTTGTAGCATGTACCAGGATTTCCTTCCTTTTAAAAAGATGACTAATATTTCATTGAATGTACATACCACATTTTGTTTATCCATTCATCCAACAGTGAACACCTGGGTTGCTTCCTCCTTTTGGCTATTGTGAATAGTGTTGCTATGAACATGAGTGTACAATGATCTGTTTGAGTTGTTACTTTCATTTTCTTGGGTATATATCCAAAAGTGGAATTGTTGGATCATATGGTATTCTGTTTAATTTTTTGAAGTATTATCATAATGTTTTCCATAGTGGATGCCCCATTTTATTCTCTATATCCTTGCGAATTCTTGTAATTTTCTGTGCTTTTTTGTTTATGATTATAGCCATCATAATGATTGTGAAGTGTCATCTTATTGTGGTTTTGATTTCTATTTCCCAGTGACTAATAATGTCAAGTATCTACCTGTTCATGTGCTTTTCAGCTATTTGTATACCTTTTTTGAAAAATGTTTATTCAGGTCCTTTGCCCATTTTTAAGTTGGATGGTTTCCCTCTTTGTTGATTAATTATAATAATTGCTTATATATTCTAGATTCTAGTTCCTTACCAGCTATATGACTAAAATATTTTTACCACTCTATAACTTATCTTTTCAGTCTTAATGGTGTCTTTGATGGGCAAAAGTTAGAACAATTGGATGATTTGTCTTTGGGAGCCAAATTTTTCAATTGATTTTTTTAATTGAATAATTTGTCCTTGGGGATAAAATTCCAAAGTTTTAATTTTGGTGAAATCCAATCAATCTATTGTGTTATTGTTGCCCATGCTTTTTCTGTCATATCTAAGTATCTACTATCAAATCCAAGGTCTTGAAGATTTATCTCTGTGTTTTCTTCCAAAAGTTTTACAATTTTGATTCTTACACTTAACTCTTCAATCCATTTTGAATCTTTCTTTTTTAATGATACGAGGTAGGGACCCAACACCATTGTTTTGTATGTGGGCTTAATTTTTTCAAATATGGCTTTCTAATGCCTACAGTTGGGTTATCTTAGAGGAGGAAGCCTTTAAGGAAGGGTCACAAGGAGGCACCCATATGGATAGGGGAGCATCCTGGAAGGATGAGGAGCAGCAGGGGCCTGAAACCACATGCAGGTGCTGCCCCTGAGTAGTGGGACCCTAATGGAAATAACTCCTGGCCACATGGGGAGAAAGGAGCCTCAGCTCCTCTGGTAACTCTTAGATGATACAAAAGCAGTGAAGCCCTGGCCTTCAAAAGTATCCTGTGGCCATGGGCATAAGACAGGGGAGGGGCAGAGACTTTCCTGAAGAATGGTGAGAGCTCCAGAGCCCCTTGTTTCCCAAGTCAGGGTCACTCTCAAAGTGACAGACATTATATTTTGCCACCTCCTCGGTGGTGGTAAGATTGGGCCAAGTTTGAAAAGGTTGAGAGAAATGAAGGAATGTACCATTTAATGCCCTTCAGATGTCTTGGGGAAAACTAAGGCCTGTTATATTTGGGATCTGGAATGTCCACCAAAGGCTCAGGAGTTAAAGGCTTGGTCCCAGTAAAACAATGTTTAAAGGTGGGCTTTCAGGAATGACTAAATTATGAGGGTTCTGATCTCATTAATGGATTAATCTATTGGTGGGTTCATGATTGAACAGACGATTTGGAGGTGATGGACACTTTACGAAATGGGGTCTAGTTGGAAGAAATAGGTCTGGGGTGTGGCATGCCTTAGAAAGGTACATCTTGTCCTTGGCCCCTTCCTCATTTTCCTTGCATCCCAGCTGCCATGAAGTGAGAAGCTTTGCTGTACCACATGCTCCTGCCATAATGTTTTGTCTTGCCAAAGACCTGAAGCAAAGGGGCCAAGTGACCACGAACTGAAATACCTGAAATTGTGAGCCAAAATAAAACTTTCCTCCTTTAAGTTGTTTTTTTCAGGTTATTTTGTCACAATGACAAAAACCTAAGACAATGTCTATGATATTTCTTTATAAACAAGATGTACTTTTTGGTCATGCTTTCAACTTTATTAAAGTATTTACTTCTTTATTTACTAATTGTCAAGACCTAGATCTCAGTTCCCTTGTGAGACTTTAATAATGAATCTCAGGGAAACAAATATCCATAAAATAAAAAGGCCCAAGTGATTCTGGACTTGTAGAGGAATGTGACAAGATATCTTGAAGGAGGAAACTAAGAGTTTTTTGTTGTTGTTGTCATTATCAATTGATCTTTTATTTTATTTATTTATATGGGGTGCTGAGGATTGAATCCAGGGCCTCACACATGCCAGGCAAGTGCTCTACCATTGAGCCACAACTCCAACCCCAGGAAATGAGGAATTTTGCTTGAACAGGCACAGATAACACACAGGTTGAGAAGTCAAAGCCCTCACAGGCTGAGAAGGTCCAGGTAGGCAGCTGGGCCTATACGCTATGGCCATATTTATGAGGCAGAGAGCTAGGATTGAGGCTTTGGAGGAACCTGGATATATAATAGATTTCTCAAAACAGTAATTGAATCAAGCAGTGGGGCAATATAGAGAGTAAATCAACTCCGTATCCCTGATTATTTTTATACTAAGCTAATTTTAAACGCTGTATTTCCGTAGGATCAGTGAAACTTCCACCCATCTGCAGCTCCAGCTTCATATTTTTTAAATTTATTTTTCTAATTCTTGGGCTTCTGACAGACTGTTATTTTTTTTTCTTGTTACAATAACAACTAAAATCTCAAGAAACCACATTTACATACAAGATGCCTCAGGCAGCCATTTCTCATTTCTCCAGCACAAACGTTTCTCTGAAGATGAGGACATTCATCATGATTTTTTTTTAAAAGTAAGATTTGGATATACTTTCCTTTCTCTGAATTTCCACTAATCTGAATACCCCCTCTCCCTGATAAGGACCTTGCATTTTATCTCACATAAAACCAGAGAGGCTATTCACAGAAGTCAAGAAGAGAGGAAGGGAGGGGAGAGAAAGAGGGAAGGGAAATGGCCATTGGGACCAGGCAGGGAGAGAATTCTCCAGAACACTACAGGTAGCCAGGGTGGCGGGAGGACTCAGAGCCTTGTCCTTTCTCTGAAGAGTTCTCACTGTGAATCGAGTCATTCTGTGATAAACAGGAACGTTTCCTGCAGGTCGCCTTATGTGTGCCTTTGAATCACAGTTTCTCTCTCCACAGGATTTAAAGTTCCAAGGGTCCAGGTTCCCTGTCCTCACTTCTGGTGCCTTTCATACCTGCCTTGATGCTGCTGCTCAATATATGTCTATTTAAGGAACAGGTGATTTCTCCTTCCTACAGGGGTGCAAATTTGTTGACAACTTTCAATTAAAATTTTTTGAGGGGTATCAGGGATTGAAACCCAGGGGTACTTAACCACTGAGCCAAATCCCCAGCCTTTTAAAAAAAATATTGTATTTTGAGACAAGGTCTTGCCAAGCTGCTTAGGGCCTTGCTAAGTTACTGAGGCTGGCTTTGAACTTGTTATCCTCCTGCCTCAACCTCCCAAGCCACTGGGATTACAGGCATGTGCCACCATGCCTGGCAATTGTAAAAGTATATTAAAATCTACTTTGTTTAGGACTCTATGTTAGGAACCTTAAGATTATGTAAGATTTCTTATTTTTTACCAGATTAGGTTATTGACTAACTGACTCTGTCTCTGTATGTTTGAAACTGAAATTTTCTGAGAGAGAAGATATGACTGATTCATGAGTTGTGGCACTGGGGACTTGGTGGAAGAGTCTGAGCCTTGGGAGTCTATACCCAGTGACCTCCTATAAAGCAGGTTTGCTGTGCTGGTAGGCCCAGGAGTACCCTAGACATTTATGGAGACTTTACAAGATCAGGGTCAAAAGTTTACTGGCATAATTTTTCTTCTGACCAGTAATTAGATCTTCCCAGGTGGAAAACTGTGAAGTTTCAGGAATATTGTTTGACTTGCTTAAATTATTAATTTTGTAATAGTGGTCTTCCTATTAGTAATTAAATCTTCAGTAAATGAAGAATTGATTATATCCTGTCTATAAACTTAAAGTGGGCCATGCTCACCAGAGAAATGCTAAACTACATTGTTTCAAGTTTTTCACAATTTTGAACAGGCTGCCCCCTTGAAGATTGTCTATTCATCTTTTTTTTTTTCTTTTTTTAAGCTCCTTGTTTGCACATACTGTACCTATCACAGGCTCCATTCCAGCTCCATGATTCAAAGGACTGAAAAATACATATAAAATTATATTCAAAATGTGTAAACTTTTAAATAGGTTTTCATCAGAAATGCTAATAAGAATGAGTTTGGGTTTTCAAAAAGGTTATTTTACTTCTAAAACATACCAGATCATCAATGAAAATTTAAAAGTAAATGGGTCACAATTCATGAATATCAAAAGTATGAATCAAATTATTTAAATAAAGTTATAGGTTTAATTTACATTTTTGAAAGAGTGATTACTTTTTATTAAATGTTTTTATAAAAATGAAACTACTTATAATTCTAGCATTCAACATTCACCAAGTTGTTGAGGGCTAAGTCTCAATGTCATTGTCTTGCTCATTTGAAGTTTCAACCTACACACATACATGTTTGGAATTACTAAGGGAGCCTAGCAGTGCAGGGCGTTCCTGGCCTCTTCCATGAACACCTGCTAGCCAGCTGGTGCCCCAGAACCAGGGATCAGAATGCAGAGAAAAAGAAAGAAAAAGGTGTCAGCCCCCCTGGAAAGTGAGATTTGCTGTGTAAGAATCAATTGCCTTTATGCCAAGAGTAGGGATTTGACAAGTTAATTAATTTGTATTTTCTTATCTAGAAGTGTCAATAGCTCAAATCCCTCCTGTGCTCTAAAGAAGTGGCCTTCTCAGGTATCACAGATCTGCACAACAATGACATACAGCCATCTTTCATGTGTGGGCATTAAGAGTACAGAAGTGTGTCTGTGGGGGCTGAATGCTTACTAGTCTTGGGAGTGAGTTTTTAGTGTTAGAGGAAGTTCTGACCAGCAGAGTACTGGGTCCTGAGGAACAGAGGCACTTGTGTTCTTTAACAAGTTTATTTATTTATTTGTCTATTTGTGACACACCAGGATTGTACCATGAAGTGTGGATAAACATGTTAACATGATAAACATGTTCCTGCTCTCAAGGGCTAGAGTGAAGGAGGTTTCTGAGGCTGGAAAATCACTGTATACTTACACACTCTAAACCTGAGGCTGTCTATATCTGCATTGGTAGGCAGGCAGATTCTGCTCAGGCTATTTGGCTGACCAACTTTAATATATTGGTGTTTATTGGCAGTTGGGCAGAAGGACTCTCAGAAAGTTCTAGAATCAGATCTTTGGTAGACTGAGGAGAAGACTGCCAAACAAAGTTTTGGGTTGAAATGGCAATCCTGTGAGGTCTGAGATGTTTTCTGGAGGGACTCAGAGATTATCTACAAACACTTTTGACTTGGGTGGGGGGTGGTTAAAGGAAATTACATTAACCCTGTTGGACCTGTGTGTCTGCTGATTGCTCAGGTTCATGATATTCAAATCATCCTTGATTGGGGGCATCATTTATTTATTTGCTTAACTATTTGTAGCCTTCCTCCTCTCATATCTCCAGGCACATCTCAACCTGGGGAGAGGTCAGACTAGGGCTTACCTGTTCACATTAGGATGTTCCGTCTGTCTCTGTCACCTCTTCAGGGAATGGCCTGAGTTTTGTCATGTTGATACAGCCCACAGATGTGGAAATGCTTCACAGTCAGTATCACAGAATATGTGACTGACAGCATTTACACCTTCCTTCTTGTGTCAGAAAACACTCATGAATTCTGAAAAATCTCCCCTTTCCAGTTCACTGATGCCTGAAATTAGTAATGGCAATACTACCTGTCTTAGTCCATTTTCTGTTGCTATAACAGAATACTGGAGCCCGGGTAATTTATTTAAAAAAAGAGATTTGTTTTTCTCAGTTCTGGAAACTGAAAATCCAAGATTGGGGGGCAGGGTGCTGTATCTGCTTGGCTTTGGTGAAAGGCTCATGTTACTCTATGGAAGTCAGGTAGGGTGAATTATTTTCCCTGGTCACTGCTGAAGAGAGGGCAATGTCCTCATGATAAGATTAATGCCTTATGTGAAGAGTCAGAAGAGATGATCTCTCTTCTGGACCTGGGATTGGAGTCCAGTCCATTTAGACTCTGAAGCCACATTCTTCAACACCTCCACCCCCACCTTATCCAGTTTAACAGTCTGGTGCTGGTTAAATGGTATCCCGCCTGTCTGACTTCAGGCTTTCACTGGAAGCCCCAACAGAGCAGAGACACAAGGTCCTGCCTAGTGCCCTCTCTTCAGTGGTCACAGCATCTCTGTGAGTCCTCAGGACAGACCTCTACTTCACTGTGCTTGCACCTGCCTCTCTTAGGTTGGCCAGCCCCACCACTGAGCTGGGAAACAGAACTCAGTGTGTTCTGCAGCTATGGCATCCCACTCTCTTCCAGACTTCATAGCTTATGACCTTGGACTGCTCTTTAGGGCTCTCCATTTTTCTTTTCTCTGTGTCAATAACTCAAAAGAAGCCTTCATTGCTACCCATTAAATCTCCCAGGATAAAACTCACCTTCTTTTCCTCCTTTTCTTCCCCGCCTTTGCCCCACAAATTTCTTATGTATAGCCACTCTCCTATAAGCCACATTTTGAATGGAGAGACAAAAGGGGCCAGGAAACATATTGGGCCAATTCTTCAGAATAGCCATGGTTTCTTGGAGTCCTAGGGTCATGAACCAGAGGGAAAAATTATATCTCTCAAGGTATCTTAGAAAATATGTTTTAATATACTGTCCACTATAACCCCCTTATACCTCCTTCCTCAGTCATTTGGGCTGCCATTACAAGGCACCATAGCCTGAGTGGCTTAAACAACATTTGTTTTCACAGTTCTGGAGGCTGCAAGTTCAAGATTAAGGTGCCAGAAGACCCTTTGTCTGGCGAGTGTCTGCTTCCTGGTTTGCAGATGGCTACCTTCTTGCTGGGTCCTCACGTGGCAGAGAGATCATCTCTTCTGACTCTTTGCGTAGGGCACTAATCCCATCATGAGGGCATTGCCCTCTCTTCAGAAACCAATCACCTACCAAATACTACCTCCTAATCCTATCATATCAGGGATTAGGGCTTTAATGTGTGAATTTGGGTGGGGGAGGCATCACAAATATTCCATGGCACCCACAACATCCACACATTACACATGTGCTCCCCAGATAATGGAGCTGAATTCAGCCCTAAGCAAAGATGTCTACAATTCCCTAAAGTAGTCCCAAAGCAGAGCGGGGCTGTAGTTACACAAAGGTACAGCCAGGTTCCCTAAAAGAGAGAACCTTGAGCTTGGGCGGAGGATGAAGCTGGGGGCAGACACAGTTGTCTTTGGTTATGGTTCTCCTCATTTGTTCTGAATGATCAGGTTTCCATTTGACTGAGTCCTGGGTAGCCTCAGGCCCCTGCATCCTTAACTTGTTAGCACTTGGAGCTAACACAGTCAGCACCTAAATACAGACAAAAGCAGATGGTGTGGCAAGCACTGGGTACACACAGAGGGCCTCTGCACGCTGTCTGGCTTTTGAATTATCACAGCACCCTGGGGTTCAGCAGACAAGCGGCTATTTCTGGATTCACAAGAAGTACGTGTCTATCTCAGGATGAAGAGTCCCAACTCCCTGTTGACACCTTCTAAATGGAGTCACCCTCAAATTGCAAACTATTTTGGGGCCTGACCTCTCATTTCTAGGACTGACTGGGAGAAGAAGCTGCCACCTTTGTCCTTGTGGAGATGTTCCACACTTGGGGAGGGGATGCCTCTTTGTCCAGTGGAAAGGCTCTTGGCCACCTTGGCAGTGGGCAAATTTAGCTGTGGACTGTCCAAGTTCAACACAAACCTCAAAGCTGATTTTTAAAAGTATAAATTAACATTTTAAAAGCTGCTTTTATTAAATTACAAATGAAATGCCAGTTCCAAATGAAACCAAGTTAAAAAAGTCTTAATCCTTTTCAACTCCATGAAAATATTTTTAGAAAATCATTTCTATTTAATCTCTATTCAATTAGCATGTCAACATGTTCAGTTCCAAGGTACAGAGGCACTCACCCCAGCAGGAGGAATCCAAGACCTATGATAGTTTAGGGCAGGTGTGCTAGATATTCTGCTTATTCCTATGGATCTGCCTATCCTTTTCCTCTCTGCTCCCAGCCCATGAGACTCCAGCTACATTAATGGGGCTCCTTGTTTTCTGGTTGCCATTCGACTTGTATGCTGGAGACACTGGTAGGAGATGGGCAGGTGAGAGAGGGAGGCCCAGAGGGCAGTGGCTGCATTTCTCTACCTAAGGCCATACCTGGCCACCTCTCCTACTCTGAAACTGACTTCTCTTACTGTTCCATCAAGGCAAGGGGAGCAGTGGCCTCCTGCTGTCCTCAGTCCTTGGTGGGGGTTTCAACTGCCTTTGTTGGATTCCCTTGACTCTATCTACACCTTCAAAACCCCTTTGTTACACTCTCCTAGATTACCCTGGCTTGAGCTGTTTCCTGATGGAAGCCTGACTAATACAGGTAGTAAAAAAACAACAACAACAACCTAAACAAGAGCTGCCCAGGTAAATGATCTCAACATCATCTGCTAATCAAGAGCCTGCAACCATCCTCCAGTGGATTTATTTATTCAGCAAACATTTACGGAGTGCCATAATGTGCTACCTACTGTGTGAGGTGTCTTCAGATGACTTAGAGATGAGAGAAAATATCAACTCTTGGACTGGGTCTGTAGTCGAGGAAGGCTTCCTGGAAGAAGAAATATTAATAACCAGGAATATAAAAGATGAGTAAAAGGCACCAGAAAAGAAGGCTAGGTAAGAAGCTAGCCATACCACTCTGGCTTCTCAGCCCCATTTTGATTGTGGTTCGGATGCTCCTGACACTGAATTGCCTGCCTAGAGGCTTCAGATCTCCCCAGTCTCCCCAGTACGCCCCCTATCTTTGTATAGTCATACTCTGGGCCTCCAGTCCTGCCTCCTGACTAGGACAGACACATTTGTTGTCTAAATTCAGGAACATTAAAAAAAAATTCTGCTGTGTGCCAAGATTGGACTAATTTCTTGAATCTGTTTGCTTGCTTAGTCCTCACAATAAATTTTAGAAAATATTTATTATTATTCTCATCTCACAAGACACACGAGGCTTAATTTCCTGAACAAGGCCACCCAGTTACAGAGTGATGATAAAGACTCTGGAAAATTCATGCTCTTGCTAACACATTGCCCCATACTGAATTTAACTCTATTATTATGAAATGGTTTTATAAAAATACTCGCAGTTATTATTATATTATTAAGTTAATTATTATAAATTTGGATAGCCTTGAGCAGAGAGCCACTGTCATGAATCTCAAGCAAGATGTAAACCTAGCTGCCACCTGACATTGCAAGCCTAATAAAAGACTTTTCCCTGGATGTAAAACAATACTCTGAGAGTGAGGCCAAGGTCAGCATTCGAGTCTCCCTGTGGCCCTGCCCACCACACTTCCCTGTTAGCCTATTACTGTTTGTTTTGAAACCAACAGTAAATCTACACCTCACCAACTTTGCTCTGCAATTTTAGCACTCAGTTGATTCACTGCTTTTGAACATTCTGTCTAGCTCAAGAAAAATGTGTGGTTAACAAAAATAATGGAACTGTTTTTGAACTCTATAAAAATTTTGCCATTTATTCATAAAACTAGGAGGTTCTTGAGGCAGCAATGGAGTTTCTCTCTTCACCATCGAGCGTCCAGCAGCTGGAAGGCAGCTGGTGCTCAGGAAATACATGTTGGATGGTATAAGACTGAAGGACCATTTCAAGGTCACCCAGCAAGCCCTAGGTGCACAGGAGGGCTGCGTTTGATGCTCTACTGACTCCTTAAAATTCTCCCCAAGCCTGCACTTGGAGAAGCAGTCCTCCAGTCCCCTCTGGAGTTCACCTTATTCCTTGCTCATTATACCCTGGTCCATGTCACATAAAACCCATTGAAGCTTTGGTATTGGGTTTCCCACCTTTCGACTCACAAATTGTTCTCTCCAGAGTTGGACTTTGTTAAATTGTGTTCCCCTAAACTTCAGATACTGAAGTCCTAACCTCCAACCTCAGAATGGGACCTTATTTGGAATTAGGGTGGCTTCAGATTGAAATCAGTTGAGATAATGTCTTATTGGAGGAGGGTAGGCCCCTAATCCAACAAGACTGGTGTCCTTAAAAAAAATGATGCGTGAACACACACACACACACACACACACACACACACACACTCCTACATGAAGATTGTAGTGATGCTGTCACAAGTCAAGAAATTACCAGAAGCTGGGAGAGAGGCCTTCAATGGCAGCTTTAAGGAAACACAGCTCCGCTGACACCTCAATCTTAGACTTATACCCTCCATAAGAATGAGGCCAAAAATATTCTGTTGTTTTACCAGTTTGTGGTACTTTGTTATGGGCACCTAGCAAACTAGCAAAGGTGGTCCTGCTAGCACCAACCCTGGTCCTGCTTCCTAGGCCTGGATCTTTGCTCCCTCCCTTGTTTGAGGCTCTGGTCTTGAGGTCTCACAGTTCCTCTGACTCTCCTCTCAATGATTGGCTTACCTGGCTGGGCTGTACATTTGGGTGGCGTCCAGTTTGGGCTGCATTGACACAGAAATAGAGAGATCTGTAGTGCACTTGTTACATTAGCATTCAATATCCTCATTGGGCTTTCTGCTCAGAGATCACCCAGAGTAAGGAAAGGTTGCGGTGTGGTTCTTTGGTGGGCACCTAGGGCCTCACTCCACTGTGCTCCATTACGGGAACCCATTGGCTTTAACAAGGAACCTGGGGGAACCTGGGGCTGAAGAACTCTGAGGATAATAATTGGGCCTCAGCAGAACCTCCAGCTATGATTTCCATAATGACCACCACCAAAGTACACAATTTTCCTTTTTTTTTTTTTCTTGTGGTGCTGGGGATTGAACCTAGGGTCTTGTGCATGTGAGGCAAGTACTCTACCAACTGACCTATATCCCCAGCTATCCTTCCTTTTTTGCCATAAACCAGACTGCACAGCCCAGGACAGGTGGATGCTGGGAGGAAATGCAGAAAGCCCCTTCTCCATTAGTCACTTTGTTATCCCAACAGGTTGGTGCCCTTCCTTAGGGCAATGACCATGAATTCTATGGTAGCAAGGGAAGGCAGATATGATTCAAAAACTCAGAATGTGGGGCATCCTACACTCTTCTGAGCTCTGTTCTGTTGTCAGTTGTTTAATCCAGAACCACAACTTTTGCCCCTGCAGTCCTATTGTGCCCTCCCTGAGAAAACCCTAAGATTTCACTTCTAGAAAGATTCCAAAACCCTGACTATAATATATATATACAGCAGTCCTTGAGGAAGGATAAAAGCCCTTGACCTGGTGGTCATTTTTTAGTGGGCATTGTTAGAAGGCTGAAGAAGAGGAGTAAGTGACAAAGGTGTGCAATGCCTCATCAGCAAATTATTCTTTGATAGCTAAGGATTAGATGAGAAAGCACCAGAACCAGACTCAATGCTGATCCCTAGGTCTCTTCCAAGGGCTCCTGACACCTGCTTCACCAGGGTGCTGCTGGGTCTTCCAAAAGGCTTATATATCTGACCTTTCCTGAGAATGTCTCAAGATCATCTCCAGAAAGAGAAATGAAACCTCAGGAGGCAGCTGAAGCAACTCACAAAACAGGATAGAAATGTAAGTAAAGATGAAAATTCACCTCACAAGTGTATAGTTATGCTGAAGTCAGTCACAGGCAAGTGGATATCTATTACCCAAACTACAACATACATAGCAGGCACCCAGAGTTCTTGGACACAAAGGATTTCTGCCCTCTGTCAGCTTCTGATGGGGCTGGGGCGAAGAGCAGACACCTAGAGGGAAGCAAGAGGCAACAAGTACAGCCAGATCATCTGTTTGCATTGGAGGTGGAAGGGTAGAAGACTACAGAGGAGGGACACTCCCAGGCAAGCCAGGCCCTCAGCTCCATGAGCCCTAGGAGCTGAGACAAACAACCAGAAGAGTTCCTGGGCATGGAGGGGAAAGAAATGCACTTGGAAAAGAGCTAGTCTTGCACTACCCTGAGCTGGTTACTTTGCTTCACTAACTCTCAATTTTTCTGCTATAAAAACCAGTATGATATCTACCTTGGAATGGTTTATGTAATAATTAAAGCAAAACTATATATGAACACAGCCCTCAATGAAAAAAGGCATTAATAAGAGAAACATAAAATCAGCTGTCTTAGACAATTTTCTGTTATTATAACAAAATACCTGAGACTGGGTAATTTATAAAGAATAGAGATTTATTTAGCTCAAGGTTCTGGAAGTTGAGAAATTCAAATTCATGGTGCTAGTGAGGGCTTTCTTCCTGTTCTATAACATGGTGGAGGGCATCACATGGGGAGACAGTAAGCATACTAGCTCCAATCTGTTTTTTACTTCTTAGGAAGCCATTAGTGCCATCCTGGGGCCCCATTTTTATGACCTCATCTAATACTAATTAACTTCCAAGAGCCTCACCTCCAAATACCATTAACATATGAGTTAGAGGATTAAGTTTCCAACAAATGAACTTTTGGGGGACATATTCATACCACAGCATCTGCTTATTTGCTGAAGAAAAGATGAGGGTGGTCTATGTTGAAATGTCTCACTTTCAGTCCCAGCTACTGTGCTTTCTGGGAATGTGGCTTTAAGGGAATTTACCAGGCACAGACCCAAGCATCCCCATGGTGGTTAGTCACAGATGACCTGGAGCAGGGTTTTCTGGGAACTATTGCTTATATCACACATCTTAGAATAAGTTATTGAAGAGGGTACAAGGGATGAATGATGAAATCTCCTGTCTGATTATTATGTAAAGTGAAATTTAGACAGAAAAAGAGATAAAGCGGAAAAACTGATGAAGTAAATTGATTATGGCATAAAATGTTTAACCTAACTGACACAGAGCAGGTCATTTTAGAGCTCCATAAATCTGTGGGAGATGTCTCAGGCTAAGCCAGAGTTCAGAACCTGGATTTGCCCAACCAGAAGGCAGAGCTGCCTCCAGTACAAGAAGAGACCTGCTCTTAGTGGAGGAGATGGAAGGATCTAGTTCTTTCTTTAACAGAATCTTGATAGAAATGCCAAAATACTGTGCATATTTTATAAGAAATGGAAAACCCACAATTTAAAGTACTTTCTTAATTCTACTTTGAAAAATAATACTTTCATTTATGCATCTAATACAATAAGCAAAAATTCTACAGTTTCTTTGAAAAAAGGTTCATTACCCATTATTTTTCATGAACTGAAATTGGTGACAACCCTTTTGTTGAACAGTGACATATTATAAGGCATCAAGTTTGAAAGCATGAGAGGGAACAAACAGGATTTCTTTCTGTCCCAACATATGTCTATTATAAAAAGAATTGTGGAGTCTAATACTGTAGTTAAAGCCAATGTTGAAAATTGCCTAAGTTGGTTCTGTCTCTCCACTATTAGCTGTTTTTTCTCCTTGCACAAATATACCTTTTCTTTGTGATTTTAAGAAATATTTTGACAATTGTCAAACTTGCAAATATACACCCAAAAATAGATAAGTAGTGTCCCTTTATCAAGAAATACAATGCCATTAGAAACAAAGCCGACCTCAGCAAAAGTGAGACACTAAGCAACTAGTGAGACCCTGTCTCTAAATAAAATAGGGCTATGGATGTGGCTTAGTGATCATGTGCCCCTGAATTCAATCCCCAGTACCCCCCCCCCAAAAAAAAGAAAGAAACAATGACCAAAATATGTCCAAATTTGATGAAAACTACAAATCCACAGATAAAAAAATCTCAACATGGTCCAAGTTCAAAAAGACATGAAAGAAATTATACCAAGACACATTATAGTCAAATTGCTGAAGACAAATGTTAAAGGGAAAAGTCTTAAAAGCAGCCAGAGAAAAGACATTGCATACAGAGAAATAAAGCATGCAAACTTCTTCTTAGAAATTATGCAAATCAGAAGACCATGGAATAATATCATTAAAATACTGAAAGAAAAACTGTCATTAAAAAAATCCTAAGCCGTGCGCGGTGGCTCAAGCCTGTAATCCCAGCATTTAGGGAGGCTGAGACAGGAGAATCGCGAGTTCAAAGCCAGCCTCAGCAATGGCGAGGCACTAAGCAACTCAGTGAGACCCTGTCTCTACATAAAACACAAAATAGGGCTGGGGATGTGGCTCAGGGGTCGAGTGCCCCTGAATTCAATCCCTGGTACCAAAAAAAAAAAAAATTCTATATTCAACAAAAAATATCTTCAAATAATAAAGGCAAAATAAGACTTTTTCAGGCAACCAATATTTGAAAGAACTCAGTAGCAGCAGACTAACATAAGAAATGTTGAAGGAAGTTTTGGGAAGTTTTCTTATTTAAGGAGAAGGAAATGATATTAGATGGAAATTTAATATTAAAAAATGTAGACTAGTAAAAATGGAAAATGTGTGGGAAAATGGGAAATACATTTTATCATTTTTCAGATTTTTTAATAACAAAAATAATTGACTGTTTCAAGCAAAGTACTAAGAATGCATTCTGCAATTTATAATGTAGGTGGAAAGAAATGTGTGTCAATAATAGCACAAAGGCCAGAGGGGGAAAAGGGAAACATACTGCAGCAAGGTTCTGAAACTATACAAAAAATAAACTCAAATAAGATTACTTGAAAATAGACTGTGATAAAGATGTATGTTATAAAACCCTAGAGCAATGCTTAAAATAAAACAGAGGTCTAGTTAATAAATCAATAACAGAGACAAAATGATCAGGATACAGACCTGCTAAGGGTCATCTGTGCCCAACATCCATATGCCAAAGTGAAATGAAAAACTGTAGGAGAAATATGGGAAAGATCAATGAACCATGCCTACCTATCCAACCATAGCCCAGCCATGGAGTGCAACTACAAGGCCTTTTTTTTTCTTGCTTTTATTTTATTTTATTTTTTGTTTTATTTAGGCTTACATGTTAACAGTGCAAATCGATTCATTGTACATAGATAGAGGATAACATATTAATTCTCTAGTTGTAAGTTGTATGGAATCACAAAATATATGCAGTCATACATAAAGTTAGGGTTATTATGACCATCATATTCCACCACCTTTGCTGTCCCCATGCCCCCTCCCGCCTTACACCCCTGTGAACAAAGATCCACCATTGTTCCCATGTCCTTCCCCACATTATGGATCAGCATCCACTTATCAATGAGTACATTCGGCATTTGGTTTTCTGAGATTGGCTTACTTCACTTAGCAAGGTATTCTCCAACTCCATCCATTTACCTGCAAATGCCATAATTTTATTCTCTCTTATTGCTGAGTAATATTCCATTGTGTATATACCACAGTTTCTTTATCCAGTCATCTATCGAAGGGCATCTAGGTTGTTTCCACAGTTTAGCTATTGTGAATTGAGCTGCTATAAACATTGAAGTGGCTGCAGCACTGTAGTATGCTGTTTTTAAGTCTTCTGGGTATAGACCTAGGAGTGGGATAGCAGGCTCAAATGGTGGTTCCATTCCAAGTTTTCTAAGGAATCTCCATACTGCTTTCCAGATTGGTTGTACCAATTTACAGTTCCACCAGCAATGTATGAGTGTGCCTTTTCCCCCACAACCTCGCCAACACTTATTGTTGTTTGTATTCTTGATAATTGCCATTCTGACTGGCGTGAGATGGAATCTTAGGGTAGTTTTGATTTGCATTTCTCTGATTGCTAAAGATGTTGAACATTTTTTCATATGTCTGTTGATGGATTGTATATCTTCTGTGAAGTTTGTGTTCAGCTCTTTGGCCCATTTATTGAT
>PVHX01017553.1:10586-31041 GCA_004024805.1 Geosciurus inauris | reverse complement strand
AGAGTACCTGACAGGGCAGGTGCATTCATCTAGGTGTGGATTCTTGCAGGGACTGTCTTGTTGACTGCCTGCATATTCTTAACCATTCTGTGTTGAACATCTAAGTAACTCCAGTACTCTGGCCTGTTGGCCCCTGAGTCCAGCCTGCTGGCGAGAGCACTGGTCCTGTGGTTTCTGTGGCAGTGAAGGCCAGAAGAGTGTGAACAGCACCCCGTGGGTGAGCTGCTGTCTCCCTGGCTGCAAGACAGAACATATCATTCACTGTTTTTCAGTAAGATGCACTTGTGTGGTGCACGTGAGGGAATGTTACCAGCCATGCACCAAAACGGCAGCCATACCATGCTCAGTCACTTTCCATTCCTCTAGAGAATAGGCTGACTTGGAGAAATCCTTATTACTCTCCTAGACAGACAAGATGTGACGAAACTAGGGTATTCTGCTTCTGAATATTAACTGTCATCCTTTCTACACATGTGACTTTTCAGGAAGGTCAGTTCTGTGTCCTCAGAGGACTCTGCTCCAGTTCAGGAGTCCCAGGCGAAGTCTGGCTTTGAGCTTCTACTCTGGGCGTCCTTACAGTACCTCACAGGCTGCTGAGGACAAGAAGGAGGAGCCCCTGCATTCTATCATCAGCAGCACTGAGACCGTGCAAGGTAATGTGGTCTGGGGAGTCTTTCTTGGGTCACTGATGGCAGGAAAGGGGAAGTTTTGGGGGCAGAGGCAGTGATTGACAGAGCTGCCTATTGACATCAGCCCCATGTAGGTCTTGGTTGTGGGGAGCGTCCCCTAGACTAGCGAGTCCTCCACTTCCGCCCCAGCCAGCAACTTCTGGTTTTCTCCTGCTGTGTCTTGCCCCCTCTGGTGGTCACCCGGGAGTGTACCCAGTGGCAATCCATGGCCACATCTGCTAATGAGCATGGAAGCAAGAGTATTGGCCCAGCTTCCGCAGGACTGACCTCGGAAGTACAGCAGGGTAGCCTCCAGAGCCAGGCCTGAAAGGGCTCCATTTCTGGCTTTTAAGTGAGGCAGCAAGAACAGAGTCTTTGATGTTGAGAAAAGTGAGTTTTTGTCATTTTCCTTTTTTAAGTAATTCAATAAAATGCCCCTTTTTTGAGACCGTGGTGCAAGGTCTGGTGTCAGGGCCAGCCTGATTCTCACGACCTGCAGCTTTGAGAAGTTGTTCCACAGCCCACTCGAGTGTGTTGACCTCGTGTGGGAGAGCTTTCCCACATGCACCCACTTCTTTCCCTGGACAAGAGAGCCACATGGAGGATGTGGAGAGTATCCTGCTTCTGAGACCCCTTACCTGAGAGATTTTCTTTTCTGTCCACTTTTCTTTTTCGTTCATTCTTCAAGAATCTTTAAAAACTTAGCTGGGCATGGTGCACCACACCTGTAATCCCAGCAACTTGGGAGGCTGAGGCAGGAGGATCAGGATCACAAGTTCAAGGTCAGCCTCAGCAACTTAGCAAGACTGTCTCAAAATAAAAGGGGCTGGGAATGTAGCTCAGTGGTAAAGTGCTCCTGGGTTTAGTCCCCAGTACCAAAAAGAAAAAAAGGAATATTTAGGGGCTGGGATTATGGCGCAGTGGTAGCATGCTCACCTAGCATGCATGAGGCACTGGGTTCGATCCTCAGCACCACATAAAAAAATAAAATAAAGATACTCTGTCTACCTACAACTAAAAAACAAATAAATATTTTAAAAAAGGAATATTTAAGACTTAGAACTTTAAACATTCCTTTGAGTGGTGTTGTAGCATGTTCCTGCACAGACATGGAGACGCAGCTTCATTGACTCCATCTGTGATTCGCTACCAGGGCCCATCTCCAGACATGAGTTCCAGGCGGAGACAAAGAAGCTTTTGGACATCGTGGCCCGTTCCCTGTACTCAGAAAAAGAGGTGGGGTGCCATCTATCACTTCCAGGTCTCACATATGTTCTGGCAGAACTGCTCTCACGCTGTCTTGGGGAGGGGCCAGGGTGTGTCTTAGTTGTAAGAATGCATTAGGCTGTGGACAGGCCCAGGTCCGGATCTGTCAGAGGGAGTATTTTCACCTGAATCTGCTTCAGCTTCATGGATAAGTGTATCCAGATTTGGGGGCAGGGGCTAGATGGACTCTGGGAGTTATTTGATTCTGCTAATAATTTTTTTTTTAAATATTTTTTTTTAGTTGTTGATGGACACAATGTCTTTATTTTATTGCTTTGTATGTGCTGCTGAGGATCGAACCCAGGGCCTCACGCATGCAAGGCAAGCGCTCTACCACTGAGCCACAATCCTAGCCCTCTGCTAATAATTTTAAAGTCCCTCAAATGCTGGCATGGGCTGTGCTGAGGTCCATTTCTTTTTTTTTTTTTTTTTTTTAAATATTTATTTTTTAGTTGTAGGTGGACAGAATATCTTTATTTTATTTTTATGTGGTGCTGAGGATCGAACCCAGTGCCTCACGCGCCCTAGGCGAGCGCGCTACCACTGCGCCATAACCCCAGCCCCCTGAGGTCCATTTCTGAGGTGCTGTTGGTGTGCCCTGAGGCCCCTGTTTGTTTACCTCTTTGCTGGTATGACCATATGCAAGTCTAGTAGGGTGTCAGCGGCTGGAGGACATGCCATCTGTGTGGCATAGAGCAAGGAAGGTTACGAATGAACTTTTCAAGGAGATTAAAACACATTTAAGGGTGCGACTTGGAAAAGCAGAGAACAAATAGGCTGTAGGTTCTATGCAAATTACTGCTGGGCAGAAGTGTAAAGCACCCTGTTACAAAGTGGGAAGGGCCTTCCAGGAATGCTCCCAGGTCTCCTCCTACCAGGCCAGCTGTCGCCCCCACCTCACCCATGTGCTTTAGTGCAGTTTGAGTTGGGAGCTCTGTGTGGGGCGGAGGTGCCTCCCAGACTCTGAGAGAACTGTTGGGCCTGGGGCTATCTTTCTGCAGAGGATGGGAGGCTCTGATGTTTAATGACCCCACTAGATAAAATGAAGAGTAGGAAAGAAAGATGTTTTGTCATCCCTATGCAAGGGACAGGAAGGAAATAGCCCCTTCCCCGGGCGTGGTGGCTCACGCTTGTAATCCCAGCTCTTTGGGAGGCTGAGACAGGAGAATCGCAAGTTCGAAGCCAGCCTCAGCAATGGGGAGGCGCTAAGCAACTCAGTGAGACCCTGTCTCTACATAAAACACAAAATAGGGCTGAGGATGTGGCTCAGTGGTCAAGTGCCCCTGAGTTCAATCCCCAGTACCCCCCCCCCCCCGCCGCCAAAAAAAGAAAGAAACAGCCCCTTAATGGATTCTTCTTACAGTTTGAGTTAATAGACATGTAATAATATCAGGCCTCACTGAAAACCCCAAAGGAAAGATCAGGGGAAGTCAGTTTATCACAGAAAGCCGAGCTGGGGAGGAGCAACCCACTCTTAATGTATGTGCCTGCCTTGACCCTCTGTGTTTGGAGGCTGAGTGATCTGTAGCAGGTCTCGACTTTGAGCTGTGGCAGATGCAGCCAGCCAGTCAGCCAGGCCCCGCAGGTCAGTGCCTTCGACTTCCTTCCTCTTGCTTCTGTCCTATAGGTGTTTATACGGGAGCTCATCTCCAATGCCAGCGATGCCTTGGAAAAGCTGCGACATAAGTTAGTGTCTGATGGCCAGACAATGCCGGAAATGGAAATCCACCTGCAGACAGATACTGAGAAAGGCACCATCACCATCCAGGTACCTCCCTCTCGGTGCTCGGATACAGCACACTTCTGCCTCTCAGAGGCAACCAGGATGGTCTGGTAGGCAGTGGCGACACAGGGAGGCTACGCCTGCCTTCCAGGTACACCTAGGCTCAAGTGATGTGCAGACTGTCCTTCCTGTTCTGAGGGCGCCTGTCTTAAATTTACTATAAGTCAGCACTTGCCCATCATAGAAAATGTGGAGCACACAGAAGGCAGAAGAGAATTTAAAGTCACTTCTATGGCTTGCCTTTTTAGAATCTTTTGAAGAGCAAAAGATTTTTGTTGCTTTCTTTCTTTCTTTCTTTTTTTTTGGTACCGGGGATTGAACTCAGGGGCACTCGACCACTGAGCCACACCCCCAGCCCTATTTTGTGTTTTATGTAGAGACAGGGTCTCACTGAGTTGCTCAGCGCCTCGCCGTTGCTGAGGCTGGCTTTGAACTCACGATTCTCCTGTCTCAGCCTCCCTAAGTGCTGGGATTACAAACATGAGCCACCACGCCCGGCTGTTGTTTTCTTTTTGTAATGCAGAGAATGGAGCCCTCATGCTAGACAAATGCCCTGCCACTAAGCTAACCTCTAGCCCCTTAAGTTTTTAATTTTAAAGAAGTCAAGTTTAAGCCGGGCGCGGTGGCTCAAGCCTGTAATCCCAGCACTTAGGGAGGCTGAGACAGGAGAATCGCGAGTTCAAAGCCAGCCTCAGCAATGGCGAGGCGCTAAGCAACTCAGTGAGACCCTGTCTCTACATAAAACACAAAATAGGGCTGGGAATGTGGCTCAGTGGTTGAGTGCCCCTGAGTTCAATCCCCAGCACCAAAAAAAAAAAAAGAAGTCAAGTTTAGCCAGGCGCAGTGGCTCAAGCCTGTAATCCCAGCACTTAGGGAGGCTGAGACAGGAGAATCGCGAGTTCAAAGCCAGCCTCAGCAACGGCGAGGCGCTAAGCAACTTAGTGAGACCCTGTCTCTACATAAAACACAAAATAGGGCTGGGGATGTGGCTCAGTGGTCAAGTGCCCCTGAGTTCAATCCCCAGTACCAAAAAAAAAAAAAAAAAGTTGCTCCTGCATATTCTTCTAGAAGGGTTGTAGCTTTAACTCTCACATTTAGGTCTGATGCATTTCAGGTGAATTTGGGGTATGGCTGAGACTGCTATTTGCTGTGCATGTGGCTGTGCAGTTGCTTCGGCACTGTTTAAGCACTTCTATCCCCACTACTCTCTCTGGGAACCTTGGTTAGAAATCAGGGGGCACCGCATCTGCGCAACTTAGTGCCTGGACACTTTGGTCCCTGTAGTCTGTGTGTTTGTCCTTAAATGCTCACATCATGCCACCTTAACTGTTGCAGCTTTGTAGTGAGGCTTAGGTTTAGGTAGTGTGAGTTTTCCAGCTTTGTTCTTTTTCAGTATATTCTAGGTTCTTTGTGTTTCTATATAGAATTTAGAACTGGCCTGTCATTTTTCACAAAACCTATGGAAATTTTTCACTGGGGTTGCAATGAATGTATAGATCAACTTGAATATATAGATTTCATTGTAAGCTGAAATCAGGAATCATTAGATGTTTTTTCCCCTTGACTTCAGCCCCGGTGAACGCTCTGCTGCACAGCTACATTCCCAGCTGTAACTCGAATTTCCAGCAGAATCCTGAGGGAAAGGGCCATGGGACTAGGGGCGTGATTCAGTGGTAGGGTGTTTGCCTGGCCTGCAGGTGGCCCTGGGTTCAATCCCAGCACCCAAAATAAAGAAGAAAGTTTTAGTGTATTAAAGTAAGCATTTTAGTGTAATTATACTTAATGTTAATACCAACCAGAAGCTAGTTTAAATCAGCTCTTTATCTGTTAATTATTACATGTTCCACAATAAATGGATCAGGCCAAATTTTGGACTCCTCCTACCAGCACCTCAGAGAGAACTGACTCGAAGCCTTTCAGTGTCCCATTTCTTGATGGGTCCTGGGGCCTGTGTAATAGGTGCAAGGACACCGTGACGGCAGCTGGCAGGTTTCGGTGCCCAGTCCCCCCGCGCTGCCCACAGCCAGCAGAGCTTCTTGTCCTGTGGCCATCCTATTGAAGTCCTCTATGGTGCCGTACCTGTGGGCCCTTTGTTGACCACAGCTACTGGCCCTCCTGTACCTCCAGTGGGCCACAGCTCCCCTGTGGGCTGTCACAGGAAGAACATTTAGAAGTGACTTCGTGTAAGGGGGCAAAAGCCTCTTCTGGGTGCTTTCCCACTGCCCAGGTTGATGGCGTGGCAGGTTGCGCCTCGTGTGGGGGTCTGCATGTGGGAGGCCAGCCAGCATGCATTCACAGGTTTGAAGGGGAGGGAGGGCCTGTGCAGCCACCTGGAGTGTCCCCCGTCCTCGTCTGTTGGGGTGATTGTGTTATGAGTAGCACTAGTGGTCGCCACAGTTCTAGAGGCCGAGCGGTCCACAGCCCGGCAGCCTCGCCGGCAGGTGTGGTGTGCTGTGTGTCCACGTGTTGCAGAAGGAGCCCTTACCCCATTCCTGAGGGGAGCCTCTGGGGGCCACTTACCAGCCCCCTTCTGACACCACCATCTGGGGGCGGGGTTTTGGGAAATGCCAAGCCAAGGGCGCAGAGCTGACTGCAGCTGAGATGAGAGCTGTTTTCCTCCAAGTTACTGATGCAGTGTCGCCTCAGGTGGTTTTCATTTGTGCTGGGCATGGAGCCCCAGTGCTCCTGCGTGCTCAGCACGTACTCTGCCCAGCCCCCTGAGCTGTTTTAATAACAAATCTCCTACCCCTTCCAGTTTTCTTCAGTGACTCAGGGCTCACATAACTGGACTTGGGCTTTTCTGATGCGTGTGAAGTATCCTTCCCAGATCTGGGCTGTGCCCCTGAGGTTGTCTGCCCCATGGGCTATGCTTGGCACTTAGTGTCTCTCTCCTCAGGACACTGGCATCGGAATGACACAGGAGGAGCTGGTGTCCAACCTGGGCACGATCGCCAGATCAGGGTCAAAGGTAAGATGGCGCAGTCACTGCTTCCCCTTTGCAGGGTAGCCCTGGGTGCCAGGTAGTGAGGCCTGGCCAGGTGGGCTCCACAGAGGGGCACCATGAGCGCAGCATGGCTTCCCTTGAGCGTCACAGGTCACAGGCTGGGTGTGAAGGGTTCAGACGAGCATTCTACCTAGAGCTGGGAACAGGTGGCAGCTTTACGGCTGCCAGTTCACCTCGAGGGTCCCACGTGCCTCCTGGTGCCTTTCTGTGGTAGCCACTGCACCTCCCTCCCCAGCTGTGTGGGTTTGACGCCACAGCAGAGGTGGACTGCCACCTCCAGGCAGCCTGGGCCACAGTCACTGGGGACTGCCAGCCATTCGGGGGTCACGTGGCCACCAGTGTGGCAGAAGAGGAGATGGATGGTCCAGGAGTCATCCTCAGCGTGTCTGTTCCAGCCTAAGATGGAGGCTGGAGGCCCTTGCTACCTCTGCTGGTGGCTGAGTGCTTCTCTGTTTTTATTGGCCTAAGTGGTGCCATTGTCGGTCCAAAGTAACTCATAGAAATTTTTGCTTTTAAAAAACTTCTATGACCATGGCTTCCCCACCATGTAGGATGTCAGGGATGGTCTGCTCTGTCCTGTGTGGCAGCTGCTAGCTGTGTGTGGCTGTTGACATGTAAATGCAGTAAGAGGAGGTAAATGTAAAGTTCAGTTCCTGAGTCACACCAGCAGGTGCTCCATGGACACTTGGTGGAGGTAGGTGTGGAGCAGGCCCACCTTGGCAGGACGCTGTGCTGGCTGCTGGCAGAGCAGAGCACCTGCGTTTTGCTTCCTGTTTAGCCTTCAGAGCATCGATGGCATTGGAACGGCAAGTGCTCTGTGAGAGCCCACTGCATGCACGGGTATTGTGTCTGCAGATTCAGCCCATCTTAATTTTTTTTCTTCCTTTTTGGTACCGGGGATTGAACCCAGGGGCACTCAAGCACTGAGCCACATCCCCAGCCCTATTCTGTGTTTTATGTAGAGACAGGGTCTCACTGAGTAGCTTAGCGCCTTGCCATTGCTGAAGCTGGCTTTGAACTCGCGATTCTCCTGTCTCAGCCTCCCTAAGTGCTGGGATTACAGGTGTGCGCCACTGTGCCCGGCCTGTATTAAGCATTTTAAGTAATCTAGAGATGATTTAAAATACAGAGAAAGATGTGTTATATGCAGATACTACACCATTTTATACAAGGGACTTCAGCATCATGGGTTTTTGTATCTGGGGGTCCGGGGACCGCCCCCTAGTGCTGAGGGACCACTGTGCTGGTTTGTGCTGTCTGCCCACAAGGCTTCGAGTCTTGGAGACACGACGCAGAAGACGAAGGAGGGCCTCGTTCTTCACTCAGTGGCCTGCAGGTGGAGGCACTGCTCTGCCCACTCAGGTGTGGCCCGCAGGCCTGCCTTGCCTTGAAACAGGCGCACGTGTGGTCTGTGTGGATGAGTAAGGACCCTCCCACTTGGGCCCAGCTGTGTCTTCGGGTGGGTTGCTCCAGTCTCTGTGACTTAGTTATTTATGGACAGCATGGGAAGAGGTGGTCTCAGAGTGGCCACCTAGCATTACCTGGATCTTGACGTGTGCTCGGGAGCTTACACAGACAGTAGGGTGTCGGTTCCTGGTGCCAGAGGAGCAGCCTCCCTGTGACCAGCCTTTGTCCTCTCAGGCCTTCCTGGAAGCACTGCAGAACCAGGCGGAGGCCAGCAGCAAGATCATCGGCCAGTTTGGAGTGGGCTTCTACTCGGTCTTCATGGTGGCTGACAGAGTCGAAGTCTATTCCCGCTCAGCAGTCCCTGGGAACCCAGGTTACCAGTGGCTTTCTGATGGGTGAGTTAGGAAGCGAACCTCCGTCACACGGGCAGTGTCTTTGCCCTTGGGAATACTTGGAGTCGAGTGTTGCCTAACACTTGAGTTTGACCACTGAGTTGAGAAAGGGACTTTGTTGAAAAAATGCAAAGGAACAATTTATGGGCTGTGAAATCTGACCCTCCTGCTCTGGAGAAGTACTTACTTTGTGGCTCCAAATGGTCTGTATGACTGGTCACCAGTCGCTGTGCTCTGGTGCTGGCCCGTCCACCCTTCGGTGGCTGGGTGTGGAGTGGCCTTCCTCCTGGGCCATCCTGCTGGCGGCCCGTCTGGCCTGGGTTCTGAGGGCTTGTCTGGTTCTCCCTACCGTCTGGATTCTTGTCCTCAGCACTCCCACCAGGTTCTGGGAGGCCTCTGTGCAGCAGGTGGTGGCACTCTAAGAGCCACTTGCTTCCCTCCTGCTCCCGTTTGTGCCTGGGGGTGACATCGGACGAGTGATCAGGTGGGCATTTCAGAAGCACCTCGCTGTGTTGTGGAGAGTGGGGACCGAGGACTGAGCCGGGTGTAGGCACTGTTTTCAGCTGGCCTGGCACTGTCTGAGTTTGCCCTCTGGCCGTGCATGGCAGCCCCGCAGGAGCCTGGTGGAGGGAGCACAGTGTACCTGCCCCTTGGTCCATATTGAGGTCTCTGTGATTTTCCTGAAAGTGGCTGCTCAGCGTGAATGTGGCCCAGGCGTCAGCAAGGTCCTGTGTCGGGGCATCCCCTCTTCCCTCACTTCTGAGGTGGCCTCTGCTGCCATTTAGAAACAGCATAGGTGTCTGGTGCTGATTTATGGCTGGGCCAGGCCCCACTATCCCCTGGGTCTATATTCTGGTCACTCAGGCCCAGGAAATTCTCCAGGGGACTCTGGGGGCTTGTACCTGCACCCCAGCACAGAGGTTCTCATCTCTGGTGTACACTCTGTGACCTGAGGGGCTTCTGCCTATGTCAGAGGGGCTACATCTGGTCTCCCACATACTGGCTTGGTCTCTGCTTATAAAAGTCCCAGGAAAGTGATTAACTGTCCCTACAGTACTTTGTAGGCAGTGACACGTGGAACTGATTTCCTTTCCCTTGGGTCTTAAAAGCTCTGGAGTGTTTGAAATCACTGAAGCTTTGGGAGTCAGAACTGGAACCAAAATTGTCATCCACCTCAAGTCAGACTGCAGAGAGTTTGCCAGTGAAGCCCGGGTTCAAGGTGAGTGGCACCTGGGCCCTAGCTGGGTTCTGGGACTTGTGTGGTAGCCGGGTGAGTTGGTGAGGCGGACACAGCTGAGAAGGGCCAGGCAAGGCTGCCAGCTTGGCCAGCAGGTCTGTGAGGGACAGAGTTCTCGCTGGCTCTCTCAGGGACCTAACGGCAAGACTTACCGGCAAGCGGGGCACGCAGCCCTCAACATTTCATCAACGTTGGGGTTGACAGCGCCCAGCTCTCCTGGGATATAGTTAGCCTCTGTGGTCTCTGCAGACCCGGCCCTGGGAAGTCTGCTTCTCCAGGTTCTGCCCCACCTCCACACAGCCGGTGGGTAGGACCTGTGTCTTTGCTGGGCCCTGGCCTGCACCTGTGAGGTGGGCACAGCTCGGAGAGCCCTTGTCCTCACACTGGAGTGGCTTTCCTTTACTCTTGTCTCTGTCTCCTGCAGATGTGGTAACAAAGTACAGTAACTTCATCAGCTTCCCTCTGTACCTTAACGGAAGGCGCATTAACACCTTGCAGGTGAGGCCCTGAGCTACCTGCAGGGCTCAGGCAGACCTGGAGACAGATGTGCACACTCCACGGACAGGAAGGCAGAGATGACAGGGAGTCGCTGCCTAGAATCACAGGATGAGGCATCATTTGTGGAGAGATGAGATTGGGGGTGCTGGCAGGGTCCCCAGTCCCAGCACACCCCAGTCCACACCCAGCATGGGTAGACAACATGACTCTTTCATGCTCAGCTCCAGCCTCCTGGTTGGCTCTTGCCTGACTTCACTGCCCTGGGGAAGGGACACTTGTTCCGGAGCCTCTCATGAGTCAGCCCTTGCTCTCCCCAAGTACCAAGGGGATGGAGCTGGAGATGCAGGGCGGGCCCCCACCCCAACCCGGGCTTTCCAGGAGTGTGCACTCCTCCACAGGGTCATGGTGAAGGTGCAGCTCACCGTGCTACCCTGTCCGTCTCCATTACCAGGCCCTCTGGATGATGGACCCCAAGGATGTCAGCGAGTCACAGCATGAGGATTTCTACCGTTACATTGCTCAGGCGTATGACAAGCCACGCTACACCCTGCATTACAGGACAGATGCACCCCTCAATATCCGGAGCCTCTTCTATGTGCCAGAGATGGTGAGGCCTTTGGCTCAGGCGTGCACGACCCTCACATGCTGCAGCTGCTGAGCAACCCCTCTTCCCCCAGTGCATTCCTGTGGTCACAGTGATGGACCCAGATGGGGACATCTTCATGCAGACATGCTACCACATTGGCAGGATTAGAGCAAAACAAAAACACAGGCCTCAGGGTGGGGAGCACAGGCTCTTTAGTCTCCCACATGCACAGAGCCAAGGTTATTTTATGTGACATCTTTCAGAACAGGCCTGGGCTCAGGCGATCGGGGTGCACAGTGAGTGGCCCTTAGAACAACTGTGTGCTTCCCAGGCTGGGCTGGGCAGGTCATGTGGTGGTACTGGTGATGGAACCCAGGGGTGCTTTACCACTGAGCCACTTCCCCAGCCCTTTTATTTTTATTTTGTGTGTGTGTGTGTGTGTGTGTGTTGCCAGGGATTGAACCCTGGGCCTTGTACATGCGAGGAAAACACTCTACCAACTGAGCTATATCCCTAGCCCCCCAGCCCTTTTTAACTTTATTTTGAGACAGGGTCTCACTAAGTTGCTGAGGCTATCCTGGAACTTGCAATCCTCCTGCCTCAGCCTATCAAGTCACTGAGATTATAGGTGTGCACACTGTGCGTTGCTTTCCCCAGCCCTTTTAATTTTTTGAGACAAGGTCTCCCTGAATCATTAAGGCTGGCCTTGAACTTGTGATCCTCCTGCCTCAGCCAGGATTACAAGTGTGCACCACTGCACCCAGCTCACCTCAGCACACATTTCTGTGAGGACAGATAGCACTGGTTTTGGCCTCGCAGCTACACAGTACCTGTGTTGCTGCTGACCCTGCTGCTGCAGTCTGAGAGCCCCGCAGACGGTGCCTTGGGAACCACTGAAGCTGGGCCCTTTGGCCTATAGAGGTTAAGATGTAGTTTAAGCCGGGCCCGGTAGCTCACGCTTGTAATCCCAGCACTTAGGGAGGCTGAGACAGGAGAATCGCCAGTTCAAAGCCAGCCTCAGCAATGGGGAGGCGCTAAGCAACTCAGTGAGACCCTGTCTCTACATAAAACACAAAATAGGGCTGGGGATGTGGCTCAGGGGTCGAGTGCCCCTGAGTTCAATCCCTGGTACCAAAAAAAAAAAAATGTAGTTTAGATCTTTTCACATGTCATTATTTTTTTCCCTAACCATTTGAAACTATAAATCGTCCTCAAGGCACACAGATAGGCAGTGAGCCAGAGCTGGCTGACCCCTGATGTATCGCCAAGTTTGGCTCCGTTCTTGGAGACATGCACATCCTTTGATGTCCTCCATTGGGAGTGGGTTGGGAGGGCAGCAGCTGCCCAGAGAAGGCCACCCCAAACCCTGCAGAGCCTTGGTGTGAATGTCACGAGAGTGTCCTCCCTGGACTGGGGCCTCTGGCAGAGCTTGTCACCTGGCTTTTCCTGCCACTGGGCTCTGCCTCCCTATGGCTGACGTGGGTTTCTGCCAGTGCCACCTGACCTTGGCCTTTTGTTCTCAGAAGCCATCCATGTTTGATGTGAGCAGAGAGCTGGGCTCCAGTGTGGCGCTGTACAGTCGCAAAGTCCTCATCCAGACCAAGGCTGCAGACATCCTACCCAAGTGGCTGCGCTTCATTCGAGGTACATAGCCTGCCACCTGTGCTGGACTTCGGTCCTGAGTCTGTGAGTAGCTTCCCACGTGGCCTCACGCTGCTCACCGTTTGCAAAATGTGCTGCTGGTCTGGCATTCAAATCAGTTTTCCTAAGCGTGGCTCCGTGCACTGGCTGTATTTATGGAGTGTCTGGGAAAGATAGCTCAGAGCTCTAGGACTGTCCAGCCTCGACATGAGTTGTAGTTGATTTGGGTAAGAGAATGGAGGGCGGGGGTTGAGTTCAGTTCTTTCAGTGCTTAGAAATATCATGTAGGTTTTAGATTCATGCACAAATTGTGTTGAAGTTGAGTAAAGAATTCAGCATTTAGATCTTTGTATCATTGTAGCATAAAGGCGCCTACTTTCCCTGGTAGCTAGGATTTTTTTTTGCCTTTTTCCTCCCTTTTAACCAGGGGTGCTTTACCACTGAGCTACATCCCAGCCCTTTTTTACTTTTTTTTTTTTTTTTTTTTTTGGTACCAGGGATTGAACTCAGGGGCATTCGACCACTGAGCCACATCCCCTGCCCTATTTTGTGTTTTATGTAGATACAGGGTCTCACTGAGTTGCTTAGCTCCTTGCCATTGCTGAGGCTGGCTTTGAACTCGCAATTCTCCTGTCTCGGCCTCCCAAAGTGCTGGGATTACAGGCTTGTGCCACCGCGCCCAGCTTTACATTTTATTTAGAGACAGAGTCTCGTGCTAAGTTGCTGAGGCTGGCATCAAACTCACAATCCTCCTGCCACAGCCTCCCTAGTCACTGGGATTACAGGCATGTGCCACTGCGCCTGTTGTAGCTAGAATTTTAAGGTTGAATCCTGGGTGTGTTTGCCGAGTGTCCCAGGGCTTCTGAGGCCAGAGGCATACGCCCGGCCCAGGCCAGGCCTGTCTCAGATGTGTCTTTTCCCCAGGATGTCTGTAGCCTCCTGTCTTCCTTGCTCCTCTCTCACCACCTGTGGTTCACATAAGGCCAGGCTGTGAGGTGAAGGGCCAGTTAAGAACATGGGGCTCTTGGGTAGTGGTTGAGGGGCCCCAGGCACAGGGAGGTTCTGACCTGCCCTGTTCTTGCAGGTGTGGTGGACAGTGAGGACATCCCTCTGAACCTCAGCCGGGAGCTCCTGCAGGAGAGTGCACTCATCCGGTGAGCCTAGGGGAGGGGGCAGCGCGGGCTTCCTGTTGAGGACCAGGCACTCCAGTTTGGCTATGCCTCACAGGCCTGAGCTTGGCTTACAGGAACCGAGAGCAGTGTAAAGAGCAGAAAGCTGGGCTGGCCTACTCTTGAGCAACTCAGGCTGTGGTCTGGAAGAGTTTGGGACTAGATGGGTTTCACCAAGGCTGAGTATAGAAAGGACAGGGGCTGCACGGCCAGCTGGGGTGCCCAGCTGCACGGGGACAAGGCTCATGGCAGTGGGCTGCAGCAGGCCAGGCCCTGTGCAGAGGTGGACCTCCAGTGCAGGGTCCTCCATCAGCATCTTTACTGCACCCTCTCTGTCTCCTGGCTCTCCAGATAGTCTTTTCAAACTGCATTCCCTGGCTTTTTTTCCCTAGTGAAAGTTAATATTTGCTTTTAATGGACATATGTGTCACCTGTGACCCTAGTGATAGTCATGGTTGACATTTTAGGATTTAGGAGATAGGAGCAGGTTTGTTTTTGTTTTTGTTTTTGGTACTGGGGATTGAACTCGGGGGCACTCGACCACTGAGCCACCTCCCCAGCCCTATTTTGTGTTTTATGTAGAGACAGGGTCTCACTGAGTTGCTTAGCACCTCGCCGTTGCTGAGGCTGGCTTTGAACTCGCAATCTCCTGTCTCATCCTCCCTAAGGGCTGGGATTACAGGCTTGAGCCACCGCGCCCGGCTAGGAGCAGGTTTTAGAGCTGGGGTGTGTACAAAAACCAGATTGGGGGTTGGAATTGTAGCTCAGCGGTAGAGCGCTTGCCTCGCATGCGTGAGGCCCTGGGTTTGATCCTCAGCACCACATACACCGCAATAAAATAAAGACATTGTGTCCATCTACAACTAAAAAAAAAAAACAGATTGGAGCCAGGCATGGTGAGGAACACCTGTAATCCCAGGTACTCAGGAGACCGAGGCAGAAGGATCACAAGTTCAAGACCAGCCTGGACAATTGAGTTGAAACCCTTTTTGAAAAAATAAAGAAGACTGGAGTTGTAGTTTAGTGCCCTCAGGTTGAATCCCCAGTATCACCCCCAAAAAAGAAATAACCACATTGGAAACCTGGCCTTCAGAGTCTTCAGATTGCCCCTGCATCTTGCCTCGCCGGGGTCTTGCCAAGCTTGCAGCAGGTTGGACAGGCGACTGCTCTTCCCTCCTCAGGAGGAGGTACGTCCTGAGTGGGGAAGAGGCAGCTCTCTGGTGAGACACCTGCGTGGAGAGGAGCCCAGGGCTGCCTCAGCCCAGGGCCACCAGCTCCCGCCTGGTGAAGGGTGACCAGTTTGGCCTTCAGGAGCAGATGCCACTGTACACATGCTTTTGTTTTTGTTTTTTACGTAATTGAATTTATATTTATACTATTTTTCTTTTTTCTTACATAGTAGTTTATTTTGGATATTTCCAACTTAATTTCACGGGAGGCTTTTTTTTTTTTTTTTTTTTTTTAACTCAGGCACACAACCACTGAGCCACATCCCCAGCCCTATTTTGTGTTTTATGTAGAGACAGGGTCTCACTGAGTTGCTTAGTGCCTCGCCGTTGCTGAGGCTGGCTTTGAACTCGCGATCCTCCTGTCTCAGCCTCCCAAAGTGCTTGGGAGATACTCTTAATAGCTCCAAAGTAGCAAGTCTCACAGGTGTGCATGGTTCATCCAGTCCCTTAGGTAGAACCAGTCACTTTTCCTATTAAACACAGATACCAAATGTAATAAATGAAAAAAGGACACCAGTGCCTTTGCCAGTCTGTGCCAGTGGCCTGGGCCTCCTGACAGCCGTGGCCTTTGCTTCACTGCCAGCGTGGCAGAGGGCCACACGCTTGCTTGCTCTGGCAGGGCAGTGTCCACTGCTGGGGGCAGAGTGCCGTGGTACATTTGCATGAGGGTGCTGAGTGAGCCCACAGGGCCCTTGGGGTTGGCGTGCTTGTGGCTTTGCTCCACGTTAATGGGAAGGGTTCGAGGCTCGACTGTGGCCCATCCCCACCACTCAGCCCAGGGCGCACAGTCAGGGAGGTTCTAGGCACCAGCCACATCTTGGAGCTAGAGAGACAGAAGCAACCCCAGAACCAGGAACCTGGTAAAGTGGCCCCACGCTGACCATAGCAGAGCTGTGCCGAGTCCTTGTCACACAGCCCCTTCCGGCCCCTCGCTCATCAGCCAACAAACCTGCTCTGCCTGCCGTCTGTACCAGGCAGCTCATGGAGCCCAGCTGGGGGGGGGGGGTTGTCACTGCTCATGGTTGCCAGGTTGCCGGCCTGGCAGCTCAGGAGTCCACCTTAATGAGAAGTGTTAAGAGTCGCAGGTCTGCAGAGAACGTTTTTCCCCTGAATCCTTCAGTCAAATTTCCTTCTGGCTGCCTTGTCCCCTCCAGATACCGTGGGGTCCTGTGGCTGCAGCTCAGCCTTGGGGTCAGGGTTCAGGGTTGCCATAGCACTGCCACCGTCCATCCTTGGGCAGCCCAGGTTCCCCTGCTGTCCTGAAGATGAGCGGCTGGGCTCTCCTTGGCTTGGTGCCCAGGCTGCTGATGGAGAGGAGGTCTGTCATTCTGTGGAGTGGCTCTGTGTTTGCCACTGATGCTCCGGTGAAAGCCCTGGGACAGTCCTGTCAGGTGTGGTGTGGTTTCGACTTGTCCCTTGCCTGTGAGGTTCACCGTGACACTTGGCTGAGGGGTGTGTGCAGGCGTCTCCACATGGTGCCTCTTGACCTTGTCCTTGATGAGTATCAGCTCAGGGATTTGAAGCAACGTAAACATACTGTCTTCAAATGTCAGCATATTCATTTACGGTCCTTAAGTGTTATAATGTTTATAATTTATTTATGGTCTGATTCTCCATTCTCATCAAAAAGTGATAATCTGTTACATCATTGATTTGATCTCTGATTGTCCCCATAGACAGGTGGGAGGCTCCTGTCTCTTTGATGAGTCTCCCCACTGAGCTCTGCTAGCACAAGGTGCTCCAGGCCCTGTGGTGCCTTGCTGCCTCTTTTCCAAGCTCTTCCTTGCTTCTCCTGGGAGCCCTGGTGAGATCTGAGAACTGGGGAGGCTCGTGGCTAGTGGCATGTGGCTGTAGTTACAGGTGACAAGGACTTGGCACAGCTCTGCTATGGTCAGCCTGGGGCCACTTTACCAGGTTCCTGGCTGTGGGGTTGCCTCTGTCTCTCTAGCTCCAACACTCATCTTCTGCCCCTGGGCAGAATGGGACAGGGTGGGAATCCTCACCCATGACAGTGGTCACAGTTGCCCAAGATGGGGACAGGAGTACAGGATGGAGGGACTGAATGAGATTTACATTATTCTCTGCCTTGGACTAAGGAAATGAATCCCAAGTTATAGGGTGCATTGTGATCTGGACAGTGCTGGTCCTGGTTCCAGACAGTGGACATATGGGGGTTCTGTCCTGCGATCCGTCCTGCTGGGATGGTTCTGCTTTCTCCCTGGTGTGTCTCAGGTAACGTGGTGGCTGTGCAGCAGCTCGCCACTTCCTGGCTCTCTCCCACTGAACACGAGCTTGCTGGGAACAGCTCTGCGTCTGTGCCAGGTGCGGCCCTGCTCCACACGGCCCACGACTGCCCTCGCTGCCCAGGCGTGAGTCCTGTAGTCGGCACAACCTGCGCAGAGGGCCACAGACCCAGGTGTCTTGGCTGTCAGTCTTCCCTCCCGCCTGCAGGGGTGGCGTGCCGAGTGCCTGGAGGCCCGGTGGTTCTGCTGTTCTTGCATCTCTGTGGGTGGGCTGGTCATTTCTCTGAACATGTCACGAGCTGTCATTCACAGTGAGTGAGCTCTGTTCCCAGGAAGCTCCGGGACGTGTTACAGCAGAGGCTGGTAAAGTTCTTCATTGACCAGAGCAAAAGGGACGCTGAGAAGTATGCCAGGTTTTTTGAAGATTACGGCTTGTTTATGAGGGAAGGCATCGTGACCACGGCAGAGCAGGAGGTCAAGGTAAGGCTGGCCTTCCAGGCCTTCCTCTGGTCTGCCTCCACACTGTGGCTTCAGAGGAAACTGGCGGAGGCCTCTCTGGACACAATAATGGTGCAGCCAGCTCCTGGCCGCTGCTGCAGGGCTCAGGGCACTGAACACTGGCCTTCTGCCTCGGCAGTAGACACAGCAGGCCAAGCACGTGCTGTGTGCATGCCCTTCCCTGGTCCCGCGGGCACTGTGGCTCTCAGCTCAAGGGCTGAGCCTCTTTCTCCTGAGGCCCTGGCCCCTGAAGCTGGCAGGAGGAGGGGTGCATGCTCTCTAAGAGCATGTTGGGGCTCAGGTGAGCACAGAGAGGCGGGCAGGCCCCGGGTCTGGTGAAAACAGGGTTCCACTGGGTGGCGATGGAGGCCCCTCAGCACTGCTGCTGATTGTTGAGGTGTCACTTCATACCTTGAACCCACAAGTGTCACCCTCTTGAAATGCACAGGTCAGTGGCATGCTGTGCCAGCTCCAGGACGTGCTGTCCCCACCTGCAGGAGCCTCCCCGTGAGCCGCTCCAGTGCTGGTTTTGACTGTTGTCTTCCCACTGGCCTGGGACGGAGGCCAAGTGCTGGGCGTGGGCACCGTGGCGTGACCTGAACCCACCCTAGGCAGCAGACTCCACTGCCCCAACACAGAGCCGTCCTGCTGGCCCCTCGCCACTCCTGCTGGTCTGACCTCACTGAACAGACCTGGTAGCATCGGCCCTTGTCAAGTGCTTTGAGAACCTGCGGCTGTGCTTGGCAGGAGGGCCCCACGCCTGCCCTGAGCACCGTGCCGTGGCCACTGCAGGCACTGCTGGGCCTCAGCTTTCCCTCCATTGGTTTGCGTCTGTCCACCTTGAGTCCCAGGCTTGGCACTTTGATTTGGACCTGTCCCTGGATGTCCTCTGTGCCCTTTCCCTGGGTTTCCATGTTCCCTGCCACCCTTCTGTCACAACTGTCAGGAGTGACAGCGCAGGGGTGACAGGTGATAAGGCAGTGTCTGGGCTGAGGGCACCAGAGACCAGGCTCCCAGCCTGCTGCTGCTGCTGCTCCTCCACATGTGGCCCGTGTGGACTCCAGCGGTCACATCTGCATCTAGCCCCCCTCTCAGGGTCCTCCTCCAAGGCCCACGCTGACTTACACCCCACTGGCCAGAACTGGCCACTGGCCACCCTTGGCTATGAAAGAGGCTGGGAAATGTGGACTTCACATCCAGGTCCAAATGCCCACAGAGGCAGGGTACTGTCGCTGAGGACAGAGGGAAGCTGCTGGGACCAAGAGCAGGGTCCATGTGGTTAGGTCCTGGCCACCCTTGGGACAGGAGGCCCTGGGCCCGTATGGAGTGGAAAGTGCTTCTGAGGTCCCTGTCCCTCTTCAGGTGGGGGCACATGGGCGGAGTGAGGCCTGTGGCCTGCAGGGTGGGGCTGCTCAGAGCCTCGCCCTGGAGCAAGCAGTGCTCCCGTGTCTGTCCACAGGAGGACATCGCAAAGCTGCTGCGCTACGAGTCTTCAGCACTGCCTGCTGGGCAGCTGACCAGTCTGTCGGACTATGCCAGCCGCATGCAGGCTGGTACCCGCAGCATCTACTACCTGTGCGCCCCCAGCCGGCACCTGGCAGAGCACTCGCCCTACTACGAGGCTATGAAACAGAAGCACACAGAGGTGGGCGAACAGTGGGGCCACCACAGCGCTGTCCTGGCCAGGCTCCCTTACAGGGTCCGTGCCCAGGGCAGCAGAGGCCTTCCTCGGCAGACCCTACTGTGCTGCTAGGACAGTCGGCCTGAGGGACCTGCTAAGAGGAGGTGTCCCCTCTGCTGTCACGTGTCCGCTGAGGTTCTGTGATGTCTGCAGGTCCTCTTCTGTTACGAGCAGTTTGATGAGCTGACCTTGCTGCACCTTCGAGAGTTTGACAAAAAGAAGCTGATCTCTGTGGAGACGGACATCGTTGTCGATCACTACAAGGAGGAGAAGTTTGAGGACACATCGCCAGGTGGGCATGCTTTCCTCTCCAGGACACAGGGCCAGTGCAGGTTGTGGCTTAAGTAGTAGGTGGCCTGGGACTGATGCTTGGTCCTGCAGGACCTCTCCTGGCCAATCTGTGGGCTGACCTGAGACGTTCTTTTTCACCTGGATTTAGGGTCACCAACCCATGAAGAAGCTGCTTGGGAGCATCTTAGTGATTCATGGAGAGTGTTGAGGCCTTGGGCCTTGTCTGATGCTCCTTCCATGGTGGCTTCCACATTTGACCAAGTGTCCCAAGAGAATCAGATTGGGTTTTATTTTTTGTTTTTTCAGTATTGCAGGTTGAACCCAGGGCCTCACATGTAGTAGGCAAGTGCTCTACCACTGAGCTACATCTCCAGCTGTGTTTGCTTTGTGTTTTTTTCTTAATTTTTTTAAAGTTGTAGATGGACACAAATATCTTTTTTTTTTTTTTTACGTGGTGCTGAGGATCGAACCCAGTGCCTCACGCATGCGAGGCAAGTGCTTTACCACTGAGCCACAGCCCCAGCCCTTTTGCCTAGTATTTCGAGACTAGGTTTTGCTGTTCCCCAGCCTGGCCTCGAACTTGAGCTCCTCCTGCCTCAATCTTCGGGGTGACTGGAATAACAAGCACGTACCATTGTGCCGGTGTAGGCTTGTGTTTTTTTGTTTTTTTTTTTTTTTTTGGCACCAGGGATTGAACTCGGGGGTACTCGACCACTGAGCCACATCCCCAGCCCTATTTTGTGTTTTATGTAGAGACAGGGTCTCACTGAGTTGCTTAGCGCCTCGCCATTGCTGAGGCTGGCTTTGAACTCGCGATCCTCCTGTCTCAGCCTCCCTAAGTGCTGGGATTACAGGCTTGAGC
>PVHX01017553.1:0-10486 GCA_004024805.1 Geosciurus inauris | reverse complement strand
GGGCTGGCTTGTGTTTTTTTAAGCCCTGAAAGTGTTACATGGAGGGCTGGGTGTGGTTCAGCAGGGGAGTGAGGCTCTAGGTTCGATCCCCAGCACCGCCCAACCACCACCACCAGAAGCAAAATTATGTGGGCCTCAGGCAACCCAAGTGCCCTTGTGAGGTTCTCACTGAAGATAAAATGAGTCATCTGAGCACCAGGCAGTGGGGAGGGCAAGAGCCCGAGGAAGGAGCCTGTAGAACAGGGCTGTGGGCAGTGGCCCCCGGGCTTGCTCACACCCATTCTTGCACAGCCAGTGACCGCCTATCTGAGAAGGAGACAGAGGAGCTGATGGCCTGGATGAGGAACGCGCTGGGGTCTCGAGTTGCCAACGTAAAGGTGAGGCCCTCCTGGGCGGGTTGCCCTCTATCCCTGAGGCTGAGCTGCTGACCTGGTGGACGTTGGCCCTGGCGTGGTGGAAGCCTGCAGCATATGGCGACGGTCATGGGGACTGAGGAAGTGGAAGGAGCAGCCAGGGGCTTGGAGGGCAGGTACAGGTCCCCAGCAGGTGCCCCCGGGCCATCCTGTTCTGGACCTTGTGCAAGCTGTGATGGCTAAAGCGGGGGTTCCAAAGAGGGGATGTGCCACCCCTGCCTAGGGGAGCTCGTGTTCTCAATTGGAGTCTTAGTGAGGGTTCCAGTGGGCTTCATAAAGCTAAGAGCCTGCTGTCCAGCTCAGTGAGAGGAGAGTCAGCCGCAGCATGGGGGCATCTTGTGCAGGGTCACTGGCTCAGGGTGTGCAGGAGCGACTCCAAGCAAGAGGCAGATCAGGAGCACTGAGGCGAGGGTGGCCCTGGCTGGAGGGGAAAACTTCTGCAGGACGTCGGGAGCCAAGCTGTGCAGACAGGGTTGTGTGGTGGCCCCTGCTGCTGTGGGGCACGCTGTGCCTGCTTCACTGACACCCAGCCCTCAGGTCTTGGGCCGCTGTTGTCCCCTGTCTGTGGTGAGGAAACGGGACCACAGCTGGACATTAGGAAGCAGGCAGGCTCTGAATCAGAGCTCAGGTCCTGCTCCCCAGTGGTCAGGCTGGCGGGCAGGAGGGCTCTCAGCCACTCGAGATGCTGGCGGGGAGCACCTCACTGGGAGGGTGTGTGTTCACAATGGGAGGAGGAAGAGCAGGGCTGTAGGACAGGGCAAAGGAGAAGCCTCAGAGCAGGACCTGCCCTGGGGCTGGCCGAAGGCCAGTGCTGGGCCCTCAAAGACACTAGGGCCTGGTCCTTCAGGGAGGAGGCAGGAGCCTCTGCCTTCACATGGTCTCCTCCTTAGTGGGCCACAGGGAGGGGGAGCAAGCGAGGCCGGCTCTGGGCTGTGAAGGACTGTCCCTAAGACCCTGCCTTCTACCCTGTGGTGTGGGGGAGCTTCAGCCCTGCTTTGGACCCTGCCAGGCCTAGCCCCTTTACTGCTAGGTCCCCCTCAGCTCCACTGTGGCCTTGCTTGCAGGTGACTCTCCGCCTGGACACCCACCCTGCCATGGTGACTGTGCTAGAGATGGGGGCCGCCCGGCATTTCCTGCGCATGCAGCAGCTGGCCAGGACACAAGAGGAGCGTGCTCAGCTCCTACAGCCCACGTTGGAGGTCAATCCCAGGTGCGGCCCAGGCGCCTTTCTGACCTGCTGTGGGGTTTTTATCAGACGTGGACATACATTCTTCTCAAGGCATAGGAAAGTACACAAAGCTTTTATACAGTTGGACAGCTGTTTGTAAGGGAAAGACTTGTGTTGCTGTGACGAAATACCTGAGAAATTCAACTTAAAAAGAGGAAAGGTTTATTTTGGCTCACAATTTCAGAGTTTCTAGTCCACGTTCATCTGGTTTGGTTGCTTTGTGCCTGCTGCATGGCAGGACGTGGAGGACTACATGGTAAGGCAAGCTACTCATCTCATGGTGGCCAGAAAGCAGAGGGGGACCAGAGTCCCAATGTCCCCTTCAAGGGCACACCCCCAGGAACCTGACTTCCTTCCACTGGGCCCCACCTCCTCAAGGTTCTGCCACCTTCCAGTGGTGCCACAGATTGGGTACCGAGCCTTTAACATATGAGACCTGAGGGGACATTAAGATGCAGATCAGGGGCTAGGATTGTAGCTCAGCGGTAAAGCGCTTGCCTCGCATGCGTGAGGCCCTGGGTTCGATCCTCAGCACCACATACAAAGCAATAAAATAAAGACATTATGTCCGTCTACAGCTAAAAATATATTAAATAAAAAAAAAAAAAAAAAAACATTTTGTCCATCTACAACTAAAAAAAAAAAAAAAAAAAAGATGCAGATCATACAGGACCCGCATCATTAAATTCTTTAGTGAGGTTTGAACAGACTGAACCCTGTTGTGCCCTCCGACACCCTCCCAGGCTTCTCCGCACTGGAATTGTCCCTCAGGTCAGCCATGTCTACCCAAGATTGTCATGTCTCCTGTTGCCTTGTGCCTTAGCAGTCTGTGTCCCTTAAAGCAGCTGGTGGGCCCATTTTGAACTCAGGAGTGGATCCCAGCACGCATGTTTTTCCTCCCCCAACACTGCTGGGGGTTTGGGCCGGAGGCCTCATGTGTAGCAGAATCACTACCACTGAGCCACACTCTAGTCCTCTGGCTGTATTTTGAGACAGGGCCTCAATGAGTTGCCCAGCCTGGCCTTGAACTGCAGTCCTCCTGCCTCAGCCTCCTGAGTTCCTGGGACTGGCACAGATATTCTCTTTGAAGTCTTTTTTTCACACAACACCTGAAATGGTCTGTGCTCGGGGGC
The DNA here is from genome assembly GCA_004024805.1 of Geosciurus inauris. Taxonomy (NCBI): domain Eukaryota; kingdom Metazoa; phylum Chordata; class Mammalia; order Rodentia; family Sciuridae; genus Geosciurus; species Geosciurus inauris. The sequence goes on along the minus strand of PVHX01017553.1, from coordinate 7,712 downwards.
TTTGAGGGTAGTTTTCAGAGGTGAGTGACACCCACTGTATGGATCCCCTCAGCACAGCTTGCCCGTGCGTTCTGTTCTGATGGGCGATTTGGTGGTTTCCCGTTCAGGGCTGTCAGAACAGGGTTGCTGTGCATGATCTTGTACCGGGTCTAGTGCACCTTTGGCTTCTCTGGGAGGATCACCGGAGGTGCAGCTGCTGCCTGGCAGCGTGGGTGCCGTGGCCCCTGGAGCAGTGCCTCCTTCCACAGAGCAGGGCCCCTGGGCCCTTGACGGCTCCTGGCCTGGGGCTTGACTCTTTCCTATTGCTGGGTTCTTTCCTTTGGTGTCTGTACTTGTTTGTCACCATTTGTGGCTGACGACTCCCTCTTCCTGCTGCCTTAAGGTATCTTCTGACAAGTAGAAGGCTTGACGTGAATTTGATCAAATCTAGGAAGTCTTTCTTTGAGGCTTTCTTGGGTCTTAAGAAATCTTCCACTGGAGGCCTGCGCTTGTTCACTCCTTTTCTTCCTAAGGGCTGAGTGACTCTGGCCCTTCGGCTGGCTCTGTGGCTGACTGGGGGTCATGGGGCAAGATGGCCATCGTCCCACCCACTTGCTGCACACACCTGTCTTTGCCCACGTCATGGGGGGGCCAGGTGTCCATGCACATCTGCTTGTCCCTGTGCCAGTTCTGCAGGGTTCTGGGCACTTATCTTTCCCAGGTCTTCATGCCCAGCAGCCAGGTCTGCCCCTTCCTTTCCTCAAGCAGAGCTTGACTGTACTTGGAGGCTTCTTTTGGGTGCTATGCCCACACAGACCAACAGAAACTCTTATTTTGATGGAGATTGTCTTTACTCCCTAAATCAATTTTCGGAAGAATTAACATCTTTCCGATCATGAACATGGTATATTTCTCCATTTACGTGTACCTTTTGGCAATTTAGGTTCCCTGTGTAGTCCCTTTAGTTTTATTTGTTTGTTTTTTTTGTTTGTTTTTTTCTTTTAAATATTTTTTTAGTTGTAGATGGATGCAACATCTTTATTTATTTTTATGTGGTACTGAGGATCGAACCCAGTGACTCACACATGCAAGGCAAATGCTCCACCACTGAGCTACAGCCCCATCCCCCTTTAGTTTTTTTGTTTGTTTTGTTTTGTTGTTGGGGTTTTTTGTTTTGTTTTGTACTAGAGATTGAACCCAGTGGCGCTTAGCTACTGAGCCACGTCACCAGTCCTTTTTTATTTGGAGACAGGGTCTTGATGAGATGCTTAGAGCCTCACTAAATTGCTGAGGCTGGCTTTGAACTCACAATCCTGCCTCAGCCTCCTGAGCTGCTGGGATTATAGGTGTGCACCACTGCGCCTGGCATGTTCCTCTAGTTTTTATAGTGGATGTCTTTTTTCCTTTGAGATGGAGTCTCCCTAAATTGCCCAGGCTGGCCTTGAACTTGAGTACTCCTGTGTCAGCCTCCTGACTCTCTGGGATTGTAGGTGTGCTCCATGCCTGGCTCAAATGTCTTTCTTTTTGGTGCTGCTAGGGATGGGATCCAGGGTGCTCTACCACTGAGCCACCTCCCCGTCCTTTTCATTTTGAGATGGGCTTTGCTCAGTTGCTGAAGCTGGCCTGGGACTTGAGAGCTTCCTGCTTCCATCTCCCCAGGTGTTCAGATTCTAGGTGTGTGCCCCTGTGCCCAGCTGGCTTCTGATGTGTCTTCTTATTAAATGTTTAAATTTTTAATTTTCTGGACTTTTTAAATTGGTAATAATCTTTTTAAATGAAATTACCTAAACAAGTTACCAAAAATGTCAATAGCAAAAGGAAAACCCTAATCCACCTCCTCACCCTGCCGTAGCACAGGGGTTTCCTATGGTACGTGTCTTAACTTTTTTATTTTTTTTGGTACTGGAGATTGAACTCAGGGGCACTCGACCACTGAGTCATGTCCCCAGCCCTATTTTGTGTTTTATGTAGAGACAGGGTCTCACTGAGTTGCTTAGCGCCTCACCATTGCTGAGGCTGGCTCTGAACTCGCGATCCTCCTGTCTCAGCCTCCCTAAGTGCTGGGATTACAGGCTTGCGCCACTGCGCCCGGCACATGTCTTAACTTTTTCCTTGTCACTTTATTAAAATGTTCGTCATGACCTGGTGGGCTGGGAGCTGCCTCTCCCCTTGCTGCCAGGTCTCTAGCATGGAGTGACAGGCAGCAGTCTGGGTTGACTCTGGGCCAGCAGCACGGGGCTGAGACCGGCAGCAGCTGACTAGTTCTGCTGTGTGGAAGTGGCCAAGGGCTGTGCTGCTCAGTTTTGCTTTTAAAAGCCTATGGTGAGCCAGGAGGCTGAGATGGGAGAACCACGAGTTCAAAGCCAGCCTCTGCGAGGGAGAGGTGCTAAGCAACTCAGTGAGACCCTGTCTCTACATAAAACACAAATTAGCGCTGGGGAGGTGGCTCAGGGGTCGAGTGCCCCCGAGTTCAATCTCTGGTACCAAAAAAAAAAAAAAAAAAAACCTGTGGTGTGTTCACATGGTCCAGAATTGGAACACAGCGAGAGTCGGTGAGGAGAACGCTCCCTCCTGGCCTCGACCCAGTGCGGCCAGAAGTGCGTGTCCTGGGGAGCAGCGTGGGCCCCTCCGGGCAGCACGGGTCCTCGCTTAGCCTTTCACACTCAGTGGTGTAACCAGGGACCCTCATGTAAGCGCGTCAGGAATGCCCTCCTGTTGCAGCTGTGTAGATGCTGTTGTAAAGGTGTGCACTAGAGGGACTTCTGTGACATGCCACAGGTGGAGCTGCTGCTCTGGGATGCCATCTGTGTGTCGCTGTGGGCCTTGGTGCTCTGTGGTAAACTCCCATTTACCTAGGTGAAATCTCCTGAGTTTGATGTATGTTTCTTCTTATAAACTCTTATTTTTCCTTTGCAGGAAAAATGTTTTTATCATTCTTTTTAGGCTTCTAGGTTTATGGATTTTTTTTTTTTTTTTTACCTGTCTTCTTCTGGGATTAAGTTTTATGATTTATACTTTTTATCCTTTGTTTGTTTGTTTGTTTTTTTGTACCAGGAATTGAACTCAGGGGCACTCCACCACTGAGCCACCTCCCCAGCCCTATTTTGTGTTTTATGTAGAGACAGGGTCTCACTGAGTTGCTTAGCACTTCGCCGTTGCTGAGGCTGGCCTTGAACTCGCGATTCTCCTGTCTCAGCCTCCCAAAGTGCTGGGATTACAAGCGTGAGCCACCGCGCCCGGCTTGTACTTTTTATCTTTGATCCCAGTTAATTTTGGTCTAAGGAAGAAGGCAGGAGTCCAGTTTCATGGTTTTCTGGCTGGCTGATCTGCCTTCCCGAGCCCTGCCACACACTGCAGCATCTACTCCTCTGGGGCTTCCTTGGCTGCTTACTCTTCTGTGGGTCTTAACAATCTATTAGTAAATTCATGGATTGTTTTGGGATTTATTGGCCATTTTTGGAATGTTCTGGTAACCCCTCCTCAGAGGGCTCAGCAGCATGCAGGTAGAGGCCCTCAGCTTGGGGCAGAGCCCAGCCAGAACTGATTGTCCCTGTGGTTCCCACGTTGCAGGCACATGCTGATCAGGAAGCTCAGTCAGCTGAGAGAGCAGGAGCCTGACCTGGCCCAGCTGCTTGTCGACCAGGTGAGAGGAGCTGGGCTCAGCCCAGGGAAGCCCCTGCCCCCCAAGAGGTGGGAAGCTGCTCTCTTGTGATGGCCTGTTGGGTCCCTTGCCCAATGACATTTCCACCCTTGCCTTTCAGATCTATGACAATGCCATGATAGCCGCAGGGCTGGTGGACGACCCCAGGCCTATGGTTGGCCGCCTCAATGACCTTCTTGTCAAGGCCCTGGAGAGACATTGATGACATGGTCCTCTCAGATGACAAAGGAGATATGTGCCTGGGAAGTGTCCCCCAAGCAGAGACAGTAAGGACAGCAGACCACCACTTTCTTGGGCTTTATTGACCTCCATTAAAGTATTTGTTGATCCACATGTGGACTGTCCAGACTCTGAGATGGTTGAGGGAGGTAGTCCCTTGGCTGGGAGCTGCAGGGTCCCTGCTACACGGCCATGCTGCTCGCTGCTGTCAGGCTCTCCTCAGTGTCACCTCCACTGGGTAGTGGTCACTGACGGCCTCAGCCTTGGGGGAGACAAGCAGGGCGTCAAGACTTAACCCTAGGTCTTTCCTGGAGGAGCACCATCGACCCACCCCGAGCTGGCAGGGTGCACACTTACAAGCTGGTTGCTCAGGCCGTATGCCACTTGGAAGTTATACGGAACAGCTGAGTCGGGAACAATGGCAGCTTGGAGCAGAGCTCCAGAGACCACAATCCTGTAGACACAGGACAGGAGGTGAGGGCTGGGCTTCAGAGGCTGGATGCCCATGATGCGTCCTGCTCACCTGTCATAGGCACAGTGCGTGGACGTGACTGTGGTGTCTGCAGTGTCAGGAATCAGCCACTGGAAGGCTGGGTCTGTACGCAGACGGATGGAGGACCACTGGGAGGGGGTCACGTAGCTGCAGCCAGCGTTGAAATCGCCCATCAGCATGACATCCTGCCAGGGAACCACCTGCCTGTTGGCGCAGGAACAGATGGGGCTGCTAGAGCCCACTGCCCACAGGATGGTCTCACCTCCAGGTCCCACTTCTGCCGCACATCCAGGTAGACGTCATAGAGAGCATCAATCTCAGTCACCGCATCTGTTGGGGCAGCATGCAGGGGCACAATGGCGAACTCCCTGACATCTGAGGAGACAGACACACTGAGCACCTGGTGTGCAGAAGGAGGCTCAGCTGTTTGGATAAAGGACGCACAGCGGCGCCCCAGGGAGTGGACGTTTTCCTACATGACTTGAACAGTTAAGGGCTTAGGGGACAACGTAGATCTGAAGGGGTATGGGGACAGCCTGGGTAGGGCTGAGGCTCATCAACACTCACGTGTAAATGGGGAGAAGAACTTGACAATGGCTGGTTCTCGACTGAAGGTGTCGTTCCCACAGGGCTCACAGCCATCGTCGTAGTAGTAGCTGTCCAACACGGACACTTGGTCAGGCCTGCAGGAGGGGCAGGCAGGGTGGTGAGCCAGCAGCTCCTTCACACATCTCACTGAACCCACTTCCTGGGCCCTGTCCTGGGCAGCAGGATGTACCAGGTCTGCACTCCAGCACCAGCAGATTCACCGGGCCAGGGGCGAAAGCTGGCTGGGAAGGGCACCTGGGAGAGGCGAGCCTTGGCTCACCCTGGGACTAGAGGCAGGGGGTGCTCTGCCTCCACCTGGAGCTGCTCTGTTTCATTGGGTCCTTGTCCCTCCCACTTTTCTGGGATCCTCCTAGGAGAGGGAGGGGCTTACTGGACTCTAGACCACCCCTCCGCCTTCCATGGTGCTCCATGAGGTGCAGACATGGGAGTCTCTCCTCACACCCTGCTCCTGGCAGGCAGACTGCACTCGCCCAGGGTTTTACCTGTACACGAAAAGGTACTGTTCCTTATAGCTACTGCGTCCCAGTGGCTCACTGACCACATAGTGATAGTTATTGGGTGCATCCCTGGATGGAAGAGACAAAGGTCCCTCAGGGCCAACGGCAGGGCTCTCCCTACTGTCCTTGGGACCAGAATGAGGTGAGGCTGTCCCTGCAAGTGGTCACTTCTCTCAGAACCCTGCCACTGTAACTCACCGATTGAGTTCATCCAGCAGTTTCCCTACAGCTGTCAGGTAGGTGTCTCTGACCTCTTGGACAAGAGCGATGTCATAGCGACTCAGGATCTGGGGGACAGGGCCACGTGGGTGCTGAGCAGGAGATGGGTGGCGACTCCAGCCCACAGCTGCTGCTCCTTGGGACATTTTTCATGGCATAGTATACCCAGTCTTCACTTTTGCCTGGGTCCTGGGGCACTGGCCATGACAGACAGATGAGGCCTGAGACCTGGGGCTCTCCGGGCCCCACATGCAGTCCTGCCCAGACAACTGGCCCTGTGTCCATGGGGCTTGTGACACCCCCCCACCCCCAAGGTCCACCCTTGGATAGGCCACCAAGACTCACCTGCACAATGTAGCTGGAGAGGGTAGCATTGGACATCTTAGTCTCCCCAAAACTCCGGATGTTGAAGGCTGCAATTCTCAAAGCTGCAGCCACATGCTGCAGGCCGGCCAGGACGAGCAGCACTGCTATCGGCTGTGTGCCCCTCATCCTGGGAGAATGTGGGTTGCAGGAACACAACTGGGAGACATCACCTGTCATCCTCACCCCAGCCTCCCCAGAGTCAGCCTGACAGAACCTAGTGGAGCCCAAGGTCAAGGACATCTGTCCTCGTGGCTGTGCTAGAGCACAGGCTGGGGAGACCCTCAATCCTTTCACCACATCTCCAGAGAGACAAGCACCCAGTGCCACGGGAGTTCCTGGGTTTCCTCCTTCACCCACCAGGGAACTAGCCCCAGAGAAATGCCATCCTGAGCCACTGGGGCCACAGAGCCCCCTGGAGCCTGCCCTTGCCTAGCAGACCCTGCTCTGTTGGTGGGACACAGCTGAGCCTGCCCTCTCTGCTCAGGACTGGCTGGTCACCCAGAAGGACTCCACAGATGACCAAGCCTGGCACTCACCCAAGGTAATGTTTGCAGAGATAATAGGAATCCTGCTAAGAATCCGGAATATTATTTGATAATAATTTTCTCCTTTTGCTGCTTTAAGAAAAAAGTTTCCAAAGGTAAGTCTTGGAAGGAAAACTGCAGCGAGGCCTTGGCAGAGCTGCTAGGGCCCCGTCTCTGCCAGGCACTGCTGATCCCGCCCAGGGTTTTAAGGGTTCAGGCAGCTGAGACCGCCCCCAGGGCACCTTAGAGCAGAACAATAGCACTACCTGTGCCACCCTTGACAGACCGGCTCCATACTCGCTAAAAAAAGGCAGCTGATAATCATGTTTGCACCTGCTATAAAGTGCCTAGTAAATGTCCTTTGCCCATCCATTGTCTTCCCCACGGGGATGGGCATGGTGTGTGCTGGAGGGCGGGGCTGCACTAATCCACCTGCCTCTCTCTGATCTAGGAGCCTGGAGGTCACCTTGGAGCCCAAGACCAAAGCCAGAAACAGCTGCTGCTTGCGAACGGAGCCCACAGTGGCCAGACCACCTCACCACCCCAGCTCCTGCCTTCCCAATGCATCAGCTATGGCATCCTGGCAGCTGAGCAAGAAGTAGGGGCTGTGGATTGGGGGTGCAGGCCATGGCATGGCAGAGCATCACTGGGGAAGGGTGGGGACTGCAGGGCCAGGCAGTAGGGAGCCTTCTGAGGCAGATGAGAGGCTGTTTAAGCCTCAGTGACCAAGTCACAGGGCCATACCTTGGTCCGGTCATTTCAGAATCCCTGACCTTCCCATGTGTGTTCATGTTCTGAGGCTACTGTAACAAATCACAAATTCAGTGGCTTAAGACAGTAGAAATTGATCCCCTCACAATTCTGGAGGCCAGAAGCTCAGGACCCAGATATCAGCAGGGCCACACATGCCGCTCTACGGGAAGACCTTCGTCCCCCCAGCTTAATGGTGGCTCCCAGCAATCCGTGGCTCCACTCTGGCTCCATGGTCATGCAGCCTGTCAATTCTCCTTCTAGAAAGATAACCATGGTTATATCTGGGGCCCTCCCAGGTCAGCTGGATAATGTCCCCCCTCACCATCCTTAGTCTCAGCTGTGAAGTTAGGATATGGGTATTTTCTTTTCTTTTTTTTTTTTTTTTTTTTTTT
>PVHX01017552.1:0-39632 GCA_004024805.1 Geosciurus inauris | reverse complement strand
TTATAAGCAGATTACATTCTTCATATTAAACATCTTTATGTGCACTTTCAATGAACAGTATATATATATATATATTTATATATATTTTTTATCAACCATCTTTACTATACCCATTCCCCTTTCCTGCCCCCCACCTCCCCCATATCGTGTCCAGTGTTTCTCTATTTCTCTTATGTTTCCCATTCCCACCTCCCTTATTTGTCTTCTCCAATTCTGAGTTCCTGAGGACCTGGTCTTGATGTACTGAGTAAATGAACTATGGATTAGGCAAAGGGGAATGAGAGGAAGGGAGGGAAAATGAGAATAGGAAAGACAGTAGAATGAATTGGATATTACTATCCTATATGCATATATGGTTACATGACCAATGTAATTCTACATCATGTACTACCAGATGAATGAGAAGTTATACTCTAAATATGCATAATATATCAAAATACCTTCTACTGTCATGTATAACTAAAAAAATAAGATAGGGAGACTTTGAAGAGAGGGGCTTTCTTACCTGCTATATTTCCTCTCTAGGGTCCTGTGGTGTTCTTACTATTAGAGGGCTAGAGGCCAACCTGCCACACAATTCTCATACTGGGAAGACTTTTACACACTGACTTTCCACCCACCAAGGCCTTCTGTGACTAGAGTCCATGCCACATGGCTGGATGAAATCAACAGGAGAACAGCAGGCTTCATCCGCAGCTGTTCAATGGAAAAATGAGGTAAACGTTGGTACAATTTCACGAAAAGACAGTCGTGTCTCAATTATCATTTATCAAACTAGAGTATTTCATGTACTTCGTAACTTTAAAAAATTAAATAATTCCATGTGTGCTCAATCTTTAAATAAAAGTAAAATTTCTTAGTATAAGAAATACCTGTGGGTCTCTCTGTCTTCATGGCAGCCCTTGAGAGTCACTGAGGCACAGACCTTAGCACAGGCTGGGTACAGGAACTTCAAAAACTCAGTATGTGCTGCAAAGCCAGGACTGAGGCCTGAAAGTGACTGAAGTAACTTCTGAAATACAGGACAGCTAGCTCAGATTGCAATCCATGAGGAGCCATCATGGAGAGAGCACAGTTCCCATATGTGTATGTATATATATATATATATATATATATATATATATATATATATGCCAAAATTATGTGCAAAGATGCTCATTCAATATTGCTACATAGAAAAGACCCAAATTAACCCAATTGCCCAGTAAGAAACTAACAAAATAAAGGATGTCACTGAATAGATTAATGTGCATCTTCAAAAAGTGAAAGTCTTTGTAGAAATGAAAAATAATCATGTATCAAATAATATATATATGTATATATAAAGATGTTATTGAAATATGCACATTATGAACATACTGAAACTGTCAGGTAATACATTCACATTCAAAACATTCTACTTGAAATTTGTGTAAGTATGGATGTATATACATAAATATATGTATATATGTGAATGTATCTATATTCCCATTTCACATTCATACATAAAGTTATTACACAACATACATTATTCTGCACTCCATTTTATTTATAAATCTGAAATCTTTTTGATATCAGTGCATAGAGATGTTTATAGAGCCACAGGCATTTACCATAAAATATAATATTTCATCAGTTCCCTCTGATAGGTCCTTGGTTTGTTTTTAATATGTTCTCACAGTAAATAACGATTTTTTGTGCATCTGCACATGTGCACACTGGTCATTTTGATAGGCAATGTCAACTTGCCCTCCATAGAGACCCCTACATGGCTCTCCTATCCTCATGTATGTGAGTTTATGAGTGTGCTGTCAAACATCAGGATTTTGCTAATCTGATAGGTGAAACATAAGATCTCATTGTGGTGTTAATTGCTTTTCTATTTCTCATTATGAGTGAAGCTAAGCATCTTTTTATATGCTTAAGATTTATTTAAATCTCTTGCAACATTTGCTCCGGTCCTTTGACCATTTTTTTATGTTAGCAATAATATTAAGAAGTATGACTCTTGTTTGCTGACTCTCTCTGCATTTCTATAGGAAATGATACAAATATAGCATTCAATGTCTGAAAGGTGGATGAAAAAATTAATGCATATTTTTCTATTTTCTTTGATGAATAATTTTAAAGTTAGAAACATCTATAAATTTGAATTAAAACAATGTCTTGTTTAATATTGGAAATGTTTTGCTCCTTTACATTCAGCTTCACTTTCTGTGAGATGCGTTCTTTGCAAAACAAGCAGAGATTCCCATTTGGAAATGAAATAAGACCAGTCAGACTCAAGAAATATTAAATTTACTTTAGATCTACCTCTTGATGCTCCTGCACTGACCACACCTCTTTCAACCATACTCTTCCCTCTGTTCAGAGATGTGGAACCCTTCTTGCCCTGGGAAAGTACACACAAAGGCAGGATTCTTTGAGATCACAGAGAGCTCTGTGGGGCTGACATCACTGGCTGGGCACAGCCCCTTCCATCCCCCAGTGCACCTGGGTGGCCTTGAACTTGAGCAGTACAGAGAGGGAGAGCTCTGGTGGTGGGGGACATAGAGTTGTGAGGGGCACTGGTGTGGCTAATAGTATTTTATTCTCAGGCTTCTTTTGTTTCTCTCCTCTGTCAAATGTGGTTGATTCGGGGGAAAAGACTGACTCAAACCGGCCCCCACAGTTTAGGGCAGCACAGGGGTGCCTGGGGTGTTAGAATAGAGGTTGAGCTCAGTTAAACCACAATCAACTTTGCTTACTTTCAAAAAGCCACAGCTAGTGGAAGGAAACAGCCATCTTTACATGGTGATGCATGGATGAGACCAGCTCTCCCTGCTATGGAATGCTGGGCTCTCTGTGTTGGACATGCAAAGCGTGTTATCCTGTGTGGAGGGCAACTGGGAATCTGATGCTCAGGATTGTTCAGGCACCACACCTTCTGTCCACTTCCCTGATATTCTTCTGGCTTTTTCTTTGTTTTCTTGATTTTGCTTTTGTGGTACTGGGATCCAATGCAAGACTTGAGCATACTATCTGTGCAAGCTATCCCTGAGCTACATCCCCACCCCTTCTGACACTGTTCTGAAGGAAAGAGGAAAGGACACCTAAAGCCCGAAGGCAATACCAAATGTCTGACTTTTCTCAGATATTCTATTTAAGGATTCTGGTTCCTTTGGGTTTGTTTTCTTAGTATAGACATAGGAGGAAAACCCATGTCCTTGAAGCCATTAGCACAGGTAAGTGTAGATGTGGACAACAGCAAGGTGCCTCAGGAGCAGAAAGACACACACAGAATCAGAGTAGTCTCTCTTCAGAGAAAACATGACATCAGATTCAACTTTAGGGAGGTCTTATATATGACCTAACATCACATAAATAGGGGACTGGAGTCAGCAAGAAGAAGAATGTAGGCCAATGTGAGCATTAAACCAGAAATGTCCCTCTCATATGGTGTCCAGCCATGGTGCAGAGTGGGTGTCCATGTCCTGGACTCAATCTCTCTAGTTTCAGGGGTATTATAGGCTTTCACAGTCTGATTTCACAGCACGTTCTAATCATATACTCATTCTCCTTATCCTGTGCTCACTGTCAGCCTTTGAGAGAACAAACATTTAATTCTTCCTATGAGGTTGAGCTCATTCTACTAGCTTATCCCTACATGTCTAGGGTAACTCTCCTTCTTAGATAAAATTAATAACCTAACTTCTGGCTCTTATGTAAACTTGGTGTATATTCAACTCCATTCCTGAGACATAAAAACCATTTCCCTTACTAAACACGTTATTTCAACATATCATTCACTCTTTCTATTAGGATCCAGCATGTGGCTTTCCTTCAATTATTAATCGATGAGTCAGATTCAGTCTCACTGAACAGAGGAAGGATCATGGTATGAACTGACAACCATGTATGCAGGGACCTGCAAAGTCATCCTGCATGTGACCTAGGCCCTCTGCTTTCAGAGTTGTTCCTGTGGCAACTCCATGTCCCTGCACTGACCCTCACTTCCCACACATCCCTTTGTGTTTGAGTAGTGTCCTGTGCAGCCAACATCCCCAGTGTCTTTTAATAGAGTAGACCCAGTGCTTATCAGATTTGCAGTTGGTGGTTTCCAGAAGGTCACCTTACAGATGTAAGTGAAGGTGGTTCAGGCCGTAATCAAGAAGTTTCATCTCAGAATAAGATTATGGCAGCAACAGCAACCTGAAAACTAAAAACTTCAGAGACCTGTTCCTATAAGAAGAGAGGCATTTGCATCCAGGACCATGCCCCCTGCCATATGTGAGCTCAATATGCTTCCATCTGTGAGTTCTCTAGGCTCCTGGCTTCTCTACTTCTGCAGGGGTCTGCCCATAGGGGCCACAGGGGGGCGCTAGAGGAGCGGGCAGAAGGAGAGAGGCGGGGGCTCCTTCCAGCAACACCCCTTCTGGGTAAACAGCTATGTAGTTTTCTCAGGCAACTCCTCAGTTACTTCTTCCTGCCTCCGACTCAGTCAGGAGGATTAGCTCTAAGACACTGTTGGAGGGATCACTTTGAGCAGGATTTGAGTGCTGGGAGGCGTTTCTTCTCCTCTGATCATCTGGTCCTCTTCCTTGTAAGCCCCAGGGAAGAAGGCATGCTGTGGGCTCTAGCCCCACTTCTAGCCATCCTGCCTCCTGGTAAGTATGTGAATCAGATGCTCATGGGATGTTGTTTTCACAAAAAGAAGCCACATAAGAATTCCATTACCTCTTTGCCATTGATTTTTATTGTTGTTACCATTCCAGGCAGTCAAACATCTACCAGTTTGGAAGGGAGAATGATGTCAGTCACAAGTTCACCTGGGTCATATGTGTTATTCACTTGTGATTTAACAAGTATCTATATCCACTGGTACCAATTCAAGGAGGGGCAGGCCCCACGACGCCTACTCTACTATACTTTTGCACAATCCAAGGTTGTGCTGGACTCAGGAATCACTTCAGGAAAATATGATGCTTATAAAGGTGCAGATGGGAGAAGTAAATTGGTAATACGAAATCTGGAAAAAAGTGATTCCGCTGTGTATTACTGTGCCTACTGGACTAGCACAGTGATTCAGACCTGCCCTTTGCTATGCTCAAATGTTGCTATGTCTGCTCCTGTATGTAGATAGAGATAAAGCTCCACCCCATTTCCTGTTCTGACCTCACTATACTCTGAACAAAAGAAAACCATGAGCCCAAAGCCTAATTCCCACCGTATTTAAGCTGTGGGGTGTAGCTCTCCTTCTATCACACTGCCTCCTGGTAATCAAGTGGCACAGATGCTCATGGGATGTATTTTTCCCCCATTAGAAAGCCAGAGTAAAGAATTTACATCCCACTTACTCATTAATTTTTATTGATGTTATTCCTGCAGGCAGTCAAATATCTTCCATACTTTGGAAGGGAATATGCTGTCAGTCACCAGGTCACCTGGGTAAAATGTGGTAATCATCTCTGAATTTCATGAAGCAAATAACTACATCCACTGGTATCAATTTAGGGAGGGGAAGGCCCCACAACACCTTCTCTACTATGTCATTTTCAGTTTCAATTTGGACTTAGGAATCAGTTCAAGGAAATAAGATGCTTATGAAGGCACAGATGAGAGATGTAAATTGATAGTAAGAAATCTGGAAGAAAGTGCCTTTGCTGTGTATACCTGTGCCTGGTGGACAGCACAGTGGTTTAGACTGGCCCTTGTCTATACTCAGAATTGTGCTGTGTCTCTTCCTGTTATACAACCTATAGCAGCGCCCATCTCACTTCCTGACCTGACCTCACCGTGCTCTGAATAAAAGTGCTGAGTCTGAAGCCTAACTCCTGTCCTCTATCTATCCCACTCCCCCCTTAACACCTGTACATTGCCCCAGCTGACCCCTAAGATCAAACTCCCAAAGTGCTATCTCTCCCCTTGGTCATAGCTTCCTGGCTGAAAGCATCAACTCTCAGCTCTTCTAGGGCCTGGTGGAGGCCCATTCAACCTGTTGGTTAGGAGCACAAAATCACCTAGGGTAAATCAGTTAGAGGTGATATTTATGAGAGCATTATGGAAGGCTAGTTGTGTGGTGTCATTTATCCAACCATGATCTACAGATAATACCTGGGTATGACTCAGGATTATGAGCAATGATAGAATGAAATATTTGGGCTTCATGAAGACCTTATGGAGAGACAGTCATAATTAGTTTTTGAACAAATCAATATTTCCCATACCATAACCAAACATGATACTGCTGGTATGAGTGAGATTATAGAAAAGGTGATTGTTGTAGATATCCTACCCTTTGTATCTACTTACACATATCAGAGAACACAACTTGAAGAAATTGAATTGCAAAGATCTACATGGCTATTGTTAGTGACTCAGGAACCAAAATAGATAGGAGGTCTGCTGAGTGTGCTAAGTGTTGTTGGTTGCATGACAGCCTGTGCAGGAACCAGGATGAAAGATACTATAAGGAGCAGATTGTGGATCTCAGGTTTCTCCTCTGGTATACATATATATGGTTTAAAGGCTAGGGACTTCCTTACCATGCCTGCAATGGTTGACTGGGCTCCTATACTTGGTTGATGTGAATCTCCTATCAGTCTGTTTCTTTTGATATCATTCACTATCTGGCTTGTTTGGGTCTTTGGCAGTTATTTTCTGACTTCTTGGAAGGTTTGATCTTACAATTAAACAGCGTAGGTTCAATGACTGGGATTCTTTGCACAGTTACCTCCTTTGGGGTAATCTGTCAGTCCCCTAGTACACAAATGCAAGCTCCATCTCTATAACAGCCTCCCATAAATTTTGTTTAATATATCTCCTGTGCGAATTGAGCAATCTATTCTTTTCCAAAATAGAGAAGTTAAATCTTCTATCCACTTCTACCCTCTTTTATGAACATAGCCCTGCCATTATCTATAGTTTCCTTCAAATTATCATTTTTCTCAATAATTATAGCAATCGCTTTGATGAACAATTACATAAAGAATAGAGCATATTTAAATCAAAACCTCTGTAGGGAAAAGGGTGACTGCTGTGTATTCAGCCATGTTTAGTGTTGTAAAATTAATCCAGATAAGAGGAATGTGAACAGTGCTGGGGGTTGGCTGTGACTACCAAGGGAAATAGGTTTGTAGAAATTTTAAATTTCATGATCTGAATTTCATTTGTTAATGGTATAGGGAAATGGGTAGATTTTGCAAGAGTGTGTGTGCATTTCCCTGAGAGGCTTGCTGAATTGTCTTAGTAATTTTTATTTTATTCATTGATCTTTCAATTTTTTGTGTATATATTCATATTAACTATAAATAAAGGCAGTTTTAGATCTTTACATTCCTATCTTTTATTAATTTTGCATTCTAAAGGCTCTGGTTATGACTGGTGCAATATTTAATAAAAGTGAAGTGACTGGCATTCTTTTCTTAGTCCTGATCATGCAGGTGTTTCAGACTCATCTATGTCACACAGTGAATGTTTCTGCCACAATTTTGCATCCCTGGTTATTAATTCATATATCAGTGTAACTTTCTTAGCAAAGTTCTACCATTTTCCTTCAAGTTTTCTGAATGTGATATTGCTAGATTCATTACTAATTATCTTATACTTCTTATCTGTGCATGGTAAAATTTAGCTATATACTTCTTCCTCTTTATTGTTGTGACATAGAAATGCTACAACTTATATTCTGTGTTGACATTCTATTAAAAATAGAGGAGAGGCTGGAGTTGAATAGAGGTGTGTACCTCAAATAGCTGGAAGAAAACATAAAGATAAAACTTAAACAGGAGCAAGCCACCAGAAATGGAGTATTCAAATGGGTGAACCAGGTACCCCACACCGTAAGGTGTTGGGGTGACTGATCAGGGGTCAACTGACTGATGAACTGAATACTTCAAGTGTTTGAATAAGCTCTCTATGTGTTACATAATGTGCAGCATAGCCTGACCAACAACCACCATGGTCTGACAGCTTATTGGGATTATTAATAAGTAAACCCGTGAAAGGTAATTGATGAAAAAAAGAAGACCCAGAGCAGTGGCCATGAGTCTGTGACTCATACCCATGCCATCTTTTAGATGGCTCCTAATTGTTAGGTGCAAAATCACTGGGTCCCTGTCCCAAAGAACTAAGCCCCATGCTTTGCACATGGTGGGAGCTGGCTGCATGAATGGGTCATTTGAAATTCTGAGATGTTCATTTGCTCCCCAGGCCAGATATAAGGTGGTGGACCTTGTCCACAGAAGGGAAGGATTAACAGATGCCCGGGAACCCCCTTCACAATTAGGCAGGGGAGCTGCATGGGGAGGCCCATTTCCCCTACAGCAGTGGGGAGTCTGGCTCCTTGACTCAGCAAACAGAGCCTCAGGGTCTGAGCCTCTTCTCTGTGCTGACTCTGGCTGCCCCAAAGGAGAGCAAAACCTCAGCCATTCTGTCACTGCAGCCACTGTAGCTGTGGCTGTCCTTGGGGCCAGAGTGTTATCTCCTCAAATAATGTTAATTGATATTCTCTAATTCTGTACTTTTTTATTCCATGTTTCTGCTCTATTTTTGTGACACCCCCCCCCCCCCCCAGTGATTATGTCTTTGCTGAGCCAAGGAATCAAACTCCCCAGGCAAAATCTTCCAATACTAAAATACTGACAGAAAGATCATACCTGGAAAGTTTTGTCTGGGGTGACTCTTTCTGCCATGTCCAAATATTTGTGTCAGGAAAGACCTGGACATCCCTGCTGTATATGTCATCCAAGAATTAGCCATTACATTGGGCAAGTCAGAGGTGGACAAGATACATCTACCTTCATTCATAATGTAGAGAAACAAGGCTCGGTTCTCTGCTGTTGTGCTTTCCAGGAGCTACATAGTACCATCAGAGTCATCTCAGTTAAAAAATGTTCATTGGTTCTTCCTTTACTATTATGAGTCCGACAAGCAGTTTTTACCTGTATGTTTCTATGCAGTCTCCTAGGTAATCATCATGTAGTGATTTTTACATGGAGTTCTCAGCTGCTCTATTTTCTCAAATATATACATATCTCAGAATATGCATATATATTGGCATGAGAATATACAAATGCCCAACTCATATTTTCAGAGAATTGTTCTCTCTCACAGATTTTCTATGCCATACATGTTTGTTTATCTGGATCAACCTCCCCAGTCGCTATAGTTTTAGTTTAATTTTAGTTTTTGCCAATATACGCACACAAGTTTTTGACTTTTTGGTCCTAGTCAATTTGTATTGTCCAAACTCCCCAGGATTTACCCATCTCCATTAATTTAAATATGTATTAAATTAAGTGGTATTTATTGTCCTACAGGCTACATTTAACACACATGGCCTGAACTAACCACAGCCAGGGAAGACCACAAATACAAACATATCTCGTGCATGCTTTGGAGTGGTGAGGTTAAACAAAATGTATCATCATTCCTTCTAATTGAGCCTAATGCAACGTCTCTGGGACTTCTGCTCAAAAAAACCATTGCTCAAATAACAATAACAACAACAACAAACCTATGTATGTAAAAGTGCTTTGGAAATTTTAAACACTTCATCAAGTTAAGGAATTATGGTTTTACTACAACATTTTTCATTCACTCCAGGAACATCTCTATTAAAAATTCTTTTCCAGTGATAGCCAATATTTATTGAACTCTCACTTTAAGGAAGGTATTCTGCTCCATTCACTAAAAGGATTTAACCATTGATAAACATGCTGTGAAGCAGCAAAAAGAATTTAGCATGAAGTATATGGACGTCACTGGTGACAAGAGGTCAAGCCTCGTTACCCTGTGTGCTGAGCGGTAAAGTGACTGTTGTGTCCTATTTCTCAAAAAAAGAGATAACAGCAAGAAAATTAAATGTTATTACTAGTAAGTGTGCATGATTTTCAATTATTGGATGGCAAACTGCAGTATCCATTCATCCCCAGCCTGGGTGAGGCCCAAGGTCAGGGCAACTATAATAAGACTTACATGCTTCCTCAAGGAAAGGACTAAACAAGTACTTCTCTCCTGGGGCCAATACCTGCTCTTCGTGGCTTTGGCAATGCCCAAAGACAATTTTGGTTGTCAAAACAGGGTGAGAACTATACTGGCAACTCCTGGGCAGAGACAATGGTTGCTACTAAACATCCTATAGCTTATAGGAAACATCCTCCCATAACAAAGAAACACATAGTCCAAAATGTCAACTGTGCATAGAATGAAAAATTTGGGACTAGATACATTTCCCAAGACTTGTTAAGAAGTGGACACTATTATTAAATCTGGCCACAGGGCCATGAGCTATATCCAGCCTGGATGTAAAAGCAGCCTAGAGATCCTTAGGGACCACAATCAGGCAGACTTTCTCTAAAAGGCACTGATGAGAGTTGCATGGCAGCATCCTTTCCTGGGGAGGATGCAGGGAAGCAGCTCTCTCACATCTGCACAAAAAGAGATTCACCAGGCACTGGAGCCATCATGCCTCCAGAGCAGAGCCCTGTGTGAGGGTCATGAAAGGCTTTGAGCTGTGTCATGAGGGTTTGATGCACATGGAGCCCAGCGATAGCCTCACTTGAAGAAGAGCACAGGTGACATGCACTCAGCTTGGTAACTTGGAAATCGGTTCAACTTCCCCTTGAAATCAATTAAATAATCTTATGAAATAAAAACAGCAATAAAGGATCTTCTCAGAAAATTTTCAGAGCCAATAAGATAAGAAAGAATTTGACATTTATCCTGTTAAATGGAATGCTTATTTGGGCATCACATACATATGGGTTTGGCTCCCTGTGTTGATGATAAATTACTGACTCCTAGGAACGGCTGACCTGGGAGCAGGGATTTGAGATGCCTGTTCTCTGCTGACACTCTGGAGGCCTCCTTCTCACCCTACCTTGACTCCTTATCTCCTCAACCTTCCTTTTGGGTATGCAGAAAGAAAATCAGATAGCTACATATAATCACCTGCTCCTCACTCTGGGAAGGTGATTACTTACCCTATTTCTCAAAATGATTGTGGGATTTTTGAACAGGAATGCTTAATTTCTTGATAATTTGGATTGTTTTGGAAATACTATCATTTGCTTTTAGTTGAAATTAGATAAATATAATTGAAGCAAGAATAAATATTTATTATAGTAGCAGAAAGGAAACATCTTCTCCCACTGTTGGGTACATAAGTACAAATTTTCATACATACTCAGTATTGGCAAGCCCCAAATAAGGCTTTTTGAGAATATGTTTCCTCCTTGAAAGAAACCTTTGTTCAAAGTCATTTATAAGCAAAAAGGCCCTTCATGTAAAATTCAAAAGAAATAATGATACGATGACCTAATATAATGGCTCCTGGGATCTACCATAGCATTAGAATGAAACAAATGAGATTTGCATATCTTATCATGTCTGTGACCCAATCTTTCCCAAGGTGGAGCTGCCTTGTCCAGGGATGATCCCTGCTAGAGCTCAGCCCCAGCCTGCAGCACTTCCTGTCTTCCTCACCTTGATGGCTCTGAAGGAAATTGAGAATCTAACAAGCTGTTCACTGTAACCCCAGATGCACAGATGCCAGTAATTGTACCCCCAGATTTCTTATTTTATTTCATTTCCTACTGTATTGGGATCACTAGAGCCATTACAAATATGTTGAAATGGCCTGATTATCTCAGATAGAAGGCAATGACTATTATTTCACTTCCCAGATTTCTAGTAGTGGTTAACCACCCAGGGCAAATTAGATGAAGAGGATATAATTCATCATCTCTATTCAGCTCTCACTGGCTGCCACATAATGTGCTAGAGGTTCTGTGTTCAGAGTCATCAGGAAATGCTCTCCAAAATCCTACAGACAAATTTGTTCCTGGAAGGAAGAACTGATGCTTAGAGGTGCTCGGTGATTTATTCAGAGTTCATGACATTTTAATGGCATTCTTGGGCCACTGTGAAACTGTTCGAATTGATTAACTTTATAAGAATATACTGTGATATTTAAGGGCAAATGTGCTGCCTCAGACCTACTGCTGTAATCAGGACACAGTGAGCAATGATCAAGCACCACCTTGAACACAAATCCAGCATATGTCTCGTTCTAGAAAATTTTCCATTCTGGAAGTTTTCGCCAGCACACTTTTTTCATTACTGGAGGGGAAAAGACTGAGAAAACCACATATATTCTCTGTGTGACCTTGTTATAACAGAAAACGTCACTGGATACATGGGGAGGGCTCAAATCCACATAGCCCAGACATAAGTAAATGACCAAGTGTTCTGTAGTGGTTATGTTTGGAAGTACATGTCCTCCTCTGCCCATTCTCCTATATTAGCTCTCTCTCATAGTCGTTGTCTGTTATGGTTAAACCAGGACTTAAAAGCCATAGAAGATGGTAGATGTGCCCACAAGAAACTTATGTGAGCTACTGGCAAGAGAGTGGGCTTGAAAATCAGGTGATATTTAGAGCAAATAGGGTTTTCAGTGTCTAAATCCCCATTCATAGGTCCTAATGCAAACCTTGCCAAATAAGAACAGTTTCACAGGAGATGCTGGATAAAGATGGTTGAAGGTTGATGTCAGCCGAGTCAGCGTCCACCCAGCACTTCCCACTGAGAGCTGTTGTGAGATCATAGTGAGGGTAAGCGGGGCAGAAAATTAAGTGGTTTGCTGGTTCCCTGTCCTCTGGGGATCTTATTCCAAGAGGATAGACACTCCAACAGAACCCAAGAGAGGGGGATGGAGAATCTGAGAGTCTGAGCTGATGATCCCACCAACTTACTGTCTACAGATATGCACAGAAAATGCTTCACAATAGATTGCGATGCCTTTTATTGTCATACTCAGATTTCTTCAGTGAGGATGTTTAATTATCAAGGTTCCCGAGCTGCCCGAAGAGATTTGGGACAGGTCATGTTGTCCTCACTCTTCTCATCACCACAGAGAAATCATAATAAGTCTTCCTCCTAGGACTGGTGAGAAGTGCAAGTAACAGAGAACACAAAAGCATTTAGAACAGTGTTAGCCAGTCCTCTGTGGATATTAGTTATAATAGTAATTGTGAATATTTACTATGATAGATGAATATGAACTTTAAAAGATCCAACTCTTTGAGTGTGTGCGTGTAAAATGTCCAAAATTGTCTCACTTAGTGTTCAAAAGAGCCTCAGAGAGCAGTGATAAGGTGTCCACAGCAAGACCCCTGTGTTAGAACTTAGAGGAGAGCTCCCTTCATCCTTTTAGGACCCAGGCTGGTGAAGTAACAGGGAGAGACACACGGCCCATATACTGTGATGAATGGATAGAAAATCACACAGCCTTTGAAAACATAATATTAATGATTCATCAATAAAGTTAGAAAGTGTTCACAGTACAATATGAAGAGAAGTTCATGACTATACAGTAACCTTGTATACATGAATATGTATAAGCACCAAAGATTTTTTATAAAGAGGAAAAGAATCCTTAAAAATTTTAAGGATGATTTTCCTTAATGATTTAAAAATGGTTTTAAAATGTATTCTATGTCCTTGTCTTAATTTTAATCATGACCTATTATAAATGAAAAACATATTTAAGAAAGTACTTTTATTTTATTAATAGTAACACTAAGACTTAGTAACATCATTTAGTGCCACTATGTGTTGGGAACTAATATTTGAGCATTTTTCCATTATCCTTGTGTGATATCATAATATAACCTCACAAAAACTCTAAAACATATATGTAGGTACAGTACAGATGTGGAAACTGAGACCCAAGAAGCTTCTGTAACTTTACAGTTTATAGGATTAAGTGGTACTGGAAGGTGTTTCTCTTCAATCTTTAAATCTAACATTCACAAAGATTACTTAAAAATTTCACTATTGCTCACAATAATTAGTGAATCAAAAATGAGACTATATATTAGAATATGCAAATCCCACTAAATATACAAATATATATGCATACACAATATCAAGAAATCTTTTTTATTTTTCTCCAGTTGCTTTTTTCCTAAACTTTTCATTGAACCTCTTACTTTCAAGGTTAGAAATCTGTATAACTATAAACTAGTATATATATGTATAATGTAAATTATTTTAATTGGCAATAGTAATTATCAGAATAATATTTATTAAGTACAGTGTGATATTTCACTAACCATATACAATGTTTAATGATTATATCAAGAAATGGGCATGTTTATCACCTCAGACCTTCATCATTTCTGTGTTTTGGGAAAATTCAAAATTCTACTTGTTATTCGGAAATATGCAATTATCTGTCAACCATAGTTATCGTACTAATCTATAGAACATTACAAGTTATTCCTCCTACCCAGCTATACCCTATACCCCCTAACCATCTCTATTCTTCCTCTCCCAATTCCTTCCTGAGCTCTGGTAATCACTATTCTATTCTTTTCTTCTTTGTGGTCAACTTCTCAGCTTCCATACCTAATTGGGAACATTACTAATCTCTTAATAAGAGGAGGTTTTAAAGAAGTGCTGTATTTTTGGCTTATTTATTTTAATGTCTTCCAGCTTGATCTATGTTGCTACAAATGATAGAATCTCATTCATTTGGTGGCTGAATAATATCCTATTGTATGTGGGGACCACAGGAACATTCATTATCAACTGATGGACAACCAGATTAATTCTGAATAGCTGGCTATTACAAATAGTGTGCAATAAACCTGTGAGGGCAGATGTATCTTCAACAAGTAAATTTCTAATCCTTTCAGTATATACCCAGTAGTGGGGCAATTCTATTTCTGTCCATAAATATGTAGAGAAAAATAATTAAACATCAGTGACAGGTGCCTCTATTAACATTATATATCAAAATTTATTTAGATATCCTTTAATCAATAACTGTCTGAGGCCTCATATTTTCCATTTGTATGTTATTGAATAAGCCATTTAACCTCTTGTCAATGGAGATGATTGTATTAGTCACCTCAGGGGGTTATGGAGTGGGTTAAATGCAATAATAGAGAAAACACCTGAAGCATAGCCTGACAAATAGCAAGCCCCCAGTGGCTATTAATGCTATATTAATCTTAAAGCTATTGAGTATTTAATATAACATTGATTTGAGATCACTCCTCCATATGAAATATGAAATATGTTTATCAGGCTGTTCCATGGTCCAAGGAGTGTAGAAGCTGATTTCCAGAGCTGTATGGTACCAGCCAGCAATTGCTGTCTAGTTCCTTCCTAGAGGGACCCAGGTTGTAAATGAAGTGTAATTTCCCCAAGTCATAATCTGCTTGGGGACATTCCAATAAGTTGAAATAATAAACACAAAATAGTCAAGAGTTTGTGCATGTGATGTATTAAATAATGTCAGAGAAATATTTTGGCAACTGATCTGTTTGGATTTTGTTGTTGTTGTTTTAAAATACAGATCAGGTTTCTTACCTTAGTTCTGAATCAACACTAAGTCACACAAAAACAGACATAAGGATACAACACAGCATCCATATCTTCAGGGATTCAATGCAATACTTCTACGTGTGAAATTGCAGAGAAGAAGTGTATGTGGATAATAGAGCCATTTATCCCCAAAACCCAGATGAAGACATGCATACCAGGAATGTCTTCAGTATGCGGAGAGTTAATGCACTTACCTGATCTGCTCACCTCATGTGAGTGCAAGAAACCCCAGACCCTCTCATAACTGCAGCAGATCTTGAAGAATCCAAGAAATCACCCAACCCTCCACTTCTCTAGGACACCAGAATAGCCACGCCCTCCCGCACTGACCTGAGACCTCAGCCCTCAGGACCTTCACCTTCTCACCTCCTCCCTGGGAAACCAGCCTGGCCTGGCAGATGGGATGCCACTCCTGAGAGCTGTCATCCTCTTCTCCCTCTGGGCTTGTGAGTTGCCCCCTGTCACTTCAGTCACCAGGAGAGGATGAAGTTACTCCTTTTTGTAACTTCTTCATGTATCATTTGTCCATGAGAATCTCGTTTGCTTGCAGTTGGACTTGGGCAATTGGTACAACCTGGAATATTAATTTCCAGAGGAACAGATAAGATTGCTAACATATCTTGCAAGGTAGTCCTTAGCAACTTTGACAGAGAAACCATGCACTGGTACTGACAGAAATCTAATCAAGGTTTAGAGTTTCCAATATTTGTGGAGACTAGCCATAATCCACTTATCGTAGGAGGAAAGAAGAAAATTGAGACAAGTAAAAATTTTAAAATGTCTATTCTGACCTTGACAATAAATTTATTAAAGACAAAAAGATGAGGGCACATACTACTGTGCCTGCTGGATGAGCACAGTGTTAGAGTTGCCAGAATAACCTACATAAGAACCACTTCCAGGTCTGTGCCCACCCACCTCCATAGGGTAATATGGGCAATCACAGTGGCTGCTGAACTGGGCACCCAGCTAGAGCCTCCACTCCAGCAGCACTTCCAGAGCTTCCCAGGGGACACCTGGATTCTGCTCTTTCAGTGATCCCTGCATGGTGTCAACAATGATGGTCCAATTTAAGGATCACTGGGTACTACTTCCCCCTAAGTGAAGTTATCTGGGAACCCTGAAAATATGGGGTGAATGGTCAGAACATAATCCAATATTCATTAGTTGACCACACAGATATTCCCAATAACTGAATGGTTCATGATGAAGTAAGAGAGGTGTAAATGCCAGTCAGGTATATATATTACATAAATAATTCCTATTATTTCTATTTTCCCAATTCATTCATGAGCACTGGGGTCTTTCAGAAGTCAAATGATTTGTCAAACACAGTAATTACACACCTATTTTCAGTATCCTGAAACCATCCTGAATTAATCTAGGAACCATTACATGTATAATTAGATGAGTGTCTTTGGGCATTTCAAAGACCAAAGTGAAAATCCTGGGTCTAGGGTAACTGGATACAGCTCTGCCTTCTCTTGGGCCTCAAAGCTGTGCCCAAGTAAGTCCTGTTCTGGGCACATGCTCTGAGACCTTGTACCCCTATGTTCTACAAAGAAAACAAAGAAGCCCATATAAGAGGATCAAACACTGAAAGAAAAAGTACCTCTCCCTGAATCAACAGAGAAAACAGAGGAAATCTCTCTCTTAAGACAGCCAAGTACAAATTGATTATTCCTATTACTTTCTGTTTAGTATTTAGATGGTTGAGAAAGTTCAAGAGATAATGGAACAAATGTTAAATGTGAAACTATAAAAAGTCTTCTCTCACCTCCACTTTCTAACAAGGTGGAACTTATTAAGAAAAATTCTTCCTTCAGAATTTTTTCTCATGGTGATACATTTAGTAATACAGACTTTTTACCACATTACATCTATGCATGCAGTTTTCCTACAGTTGCTGAAAAAGCTTTAAGGTGTTCATGCTCCATCTCAGCCTTCTCAGGATCAGGTTATGCTATTAAGTAGACAGATGCTATTGAAAACTAGTGAGGGATCAATAGGGGAGTTCAGGGCATCTTTCCAGGGCAAGACAAAAGACCTCATTTTTCACTCCATTTTCTCTGGTGATTCTTGACTCTGGTGGTCACAGTAGGAATGACCAGACAAACCTTATTTCTATAGAAGTACCTCTTGCCTCAATTGAATGGAGACAGAAAAGAAAGATTAAGGGAAAGATAAAAACAGAAAAAGAACCTTTTACTGAGAAGTGAATGAAGAGATGGAATTAAGTTGCTTAATATATCTGTGCAAAGTCTTTTCCAAAGCTTATTTCACTTATTCCTCAAAAGAGCAATGAAGAGACCCACTGCAGTGGTCACACAAAGTCCGATCTCAGGAGATGAAGGTGCCTCACCTTTTCAACAGCCCCTCGGATGTATATGGGCATGGAAACTTGGTGACACACAAAATGATGAACAGGAGGGAAAGGGACACCTTATCTATGTGGTTTCAAGTGACAAAGTGCCACGTAGCCTTTAAACATGTTTTTTTGAAGAGTTAAGTAAAATTGGAAATGTTCTCCACACATTTGCAAGGACCATGTCCAACCCAGAGCTGGTTTATGCATAAGCTCTCAAATGCATGAACATATATTAATTGAGTAAAGAAAAAATGGAAGAAAATTCTGCCAAGTTTACCGAATGAATGTATCTGAAAGATGGATGATTT
Source organism: Geosciurus inauris (assembly GCA_004024805.1). Taxonomy (NCBI): domain Eukaryota; kingdom Metazoa; phylum Chordata; class Mammalia; order Rodentia; family Sciuridae; genus Geosciurus; species Geosciurus inauris. Next base: position 21,602 of record PVHX01017552.1, on the reverse strand, counting down.
TAATTTTTTCTTTGTACTGATGTCACACATGTCAATGAAAAATTTCTGTTACTTTTAAAGTTGTGTGTACATGATAGATTTGAGAGTTTATCAATTTATGCATTATATAACAAGTCATTTGTATAAACTCTATACTGGTGTAGACATGGTGTACATATGCACACTTAAAATTTCTACATTTTTGAACTAATCATGTTCCTACTCTATAATGCTCAGGAAAGAAAAACTACATAAACCTTTCTTGGTAACAGTAGTTACCATTAAGTAGAGGTTTATCAAACTATGCTTCTGACTAACAAACCCAGTTTTGTATATAAAGATTCATTGAAACACAACCTTTCCCATTTACCATATTGCCTATGGGTGCTTTTATGTTGGAGTGGCATAGGTGGGCAGTTACAACAAATACCCACAGAGCCTATAATATTTACTATTTGGCTCTTCCAAGAAAATTTTTTACATGCTTTTTTATAACTTTTATTTTAGTTATTCTTTCTTTATGTGGTGCTGAGGATGGAACCTAGTCCTGCATATATTCTAGGCAAGCACTCTACCACTGAGCCACATGCCCAGTTGGAATTATTTAGAATGAAATTATTTGGAATCAATTAATTGAAATTATTTAGAATAATACTCCCTGGTACTCAAAGGTTCGTCTGTGAACCAGCAGTAGCTGCTTGCCTTAAGAACTTCTTAAACATGCAGAAATTCAAGCCTACTTCAGAGCTACTTAGTCAGAATCTCATTTCACAACATTCACAGGTCACTGCAACATACTTTCCCATTTGAGGAGCAGGGGTTAAGTGCCTGGAGGTTCAAGGGCTACAATTCACAGTCCAGGACAATTAGGAGCTCACCTTATTCAGATTATTCAAACTCTTCAGTTTGTCTAATGTCCTCTTAAATTTCTTGATAGAAAATATATTGATATTTGGTGTCTCTGAAGCTGATCCACATGGCAACTTCCAAATTGATTAAAAAACAATATAATTTATTTCCCATGTATGTGAACTTTTACGTTCATATAGGAAATCCATAGTAAGCCCAGTGCAATTTGCAGTAGCTTTGTTATACAAATAAAAATACAGGTCATCTTTCTATTATTTCTAAAATAATACAGGTCATCTTTCATTACCTGAATTTTAGATCTACAACTGTAGGAGGGGCAAATTTTCATTAAACACAGAATATATTTCGTGACTCAGTAAATCAATGTTACTGTTGAAAAACAAAATATCAGGGACCAAGGGAAGGGAAGAAAATGATGTCCATTGTCATTGCCACTATCCAACCTCATTGCAAACTTCAGAGGAGTTTTCTCTGACCAGCACACTGTCCACAGAGCTGGTGCCAGGGCACTCAGGTTGGCAAGTGATAGTCATTTCTTTTTTTTTTTTTAATATTTATTTTTTAGTTGTAGGTGGACCGAATGTCTTTATTTTATTTTTTTATGTGGTGCTGAGGATCGAACCCAGTGCCTCATGCGTGCTAGGCAAGCACGCTACCACTGCGCCATAACCCCAGCCCCCTGATATTCATTTCTTATTTGCCTGCTCTGTAGTCTGCAAGGAGACAAATCACTATTCTTGGAATCCACTTTTCCTGACAAAGAGGGCTACTGACTATTCATTCCACACTTAGGGATCAGGATATTTTCCCCTGGGCTTGTGCCCACAAGCCTGCCCAGGATCACAGTGACCATTGTGCACCACCACTTGGTCCTTCTCAGCTGTGTTCTAAATCCCTTACATATACCTCTTCTTGTCTTTGTGACAACCCCTTTGCATTAGTGACAACATGATTATTCCTTCATAGATGGGTGAACAGAGGTATGAAGATGTCATTTAACTTGTAGTCACAGAGCCACCAAACAGGGTGGGCAGGGTGCTGAGTTCTCTTTTTCTGTGTCTTTCTTTTTAACCACCTGCTTTCCTTTTGTTAAAACATGGGAAGTAAAACTGACATCTAATATGTTGTTTTAGGACTAAGATAAGCTGGTATGAAAAATTAATTAAAATTATTCATGAAATAATGAGGGCTTTGTTAGACTCATGGGACTGGACAAATTCTCTATATTTGGGGCCATAAATACAGAGAATTTCACATCATTTCTTAGGTTTTTCTCTAGGACCCCACAAGGCTCATGCAGGAAGACCGTGGAAAATCCAGAGAAAGCTCTTCCTTTGGTACCAGCTATAGGAAAGGAACGGCAGCCACTGCTGAAATTGACCAGACCTTCCCCACCTCCTATCCTATTTAGGAGGAACAAAAACTATTATTGTGCAGGAGAAGGTACCAGGTAGAATAATACGGTTGAGACAAAGAAAAGGAAGCCACCATTGAAATGCTTCCTAGACCTATCTCGCCTATCCCCACCCAGAGCTCTGGGCACTAGTGGAAGCCTACTGTGACTGGAGGAATGGAACCAATACAGTAAAAGCAGATGAATTTGTGAAGACCACATCCTCAAGTCAGTCTCATGCTTCCTGTTTAAGGCAGAAGTTTAATTAAAATTGCAGAGAATTCCCACTTCTTTTCCTGACATCACCAAGCTAGCCTTAAGAAAAATCACAGCTAAGCTTGAAGAGATCACCTACCTCCAGGCTGAAGAACAAAGAGAGATTCAAAATCAAGCAGGAAATGAAAAAGAGAAAAAAAGGAGAGGAGGCAGATCCCCATGGAAGAACAGAAATGTGAGCACTTTCATTTTCAAGCATATCTGTAATTTGAACCCCTCAATCCTTAGAAACAGACTATGGAACAGAGGAAAGATTAAGAAAAACTTTGAAAACATTCTAAATTTAGTGATACACAAAATGACCACAGAGCCAAGATACTAAAAAAAAATACTGAGCATGTTTATCTACACACACACACACACACACACACACACACACAGCTGACACAGATTATACTTAAACTGTAGAATATCAAAGATAGAAAAAAATCTTGAAGGACACATAGTGAGAAAATAGATTTCCATCACAAACAATGCCAACAGAAAGATATCGGAAGGAAATCTTTAAAGGATTAATAGAAAGGAAAACCTGTTACCCCCACAAAGAATCTCAGACAAAAACAAATATATAGGGAATTCTTTCCAAGAGGATCAACTCTACAGTGTTAGCAAAATATTGGTGATGAAAAAAAATTATATGGCTCAAAAACATTAACCTACAGGAAAAAAACAAGAAGCATTGGAAATGGAATCAAGTGCAAAGAAAATGTAATCTTTTCAATCTTTTAATTTCTCTAATAAAGGAATTCCCATTTTTTCCCTTAAAGGCTGTATAGTAAACATTTTTTTGTTGTTGTTTTGGGAATCCCATGCTTTCGGTCCCAATGGCTATGGCCCTTGAATCATAACAAAATCCTGCTCACATTGAGATCTCAAGGGTCATGAAACTGAATGACAATAAGGGGAGTTTCTGCATGGGAAGTCACCTAGTAAAGGGACACAGCCAGACTGTCTTAGTTTGTTCCCCAGATGATGAGTCTCAGGTGCTCAGCACATGTGATTCCCACGTGAGGTGCAGGAAGACCAGCATGAGAGCGGGGATCTGATAGTTTCTTTATATCAATCTTTCTGGGCTCCCTCTCCAGAAAAGCATTGTGCTTTGATACCAACTGAAAGAAAGGGGAGCCCCAGAAGGGGATCCTTTGTGGCTCAGCCAAAAATTACAAGCAAGACAATCCCAACTGCTGCCTGAAGATAGATGAGAAAGAAGATGGTACCTTTTACCTGATAGTCAATAATGTTGTCACATCAGATGAAGCCACATAACTACTGTGCCTAGTGGAATCTCACAATGTCATAGCATGCCTCTAATCCCAGCAATTTAGGAGGCTGAGGCAGGAGCATTGCAAGTTCAAAGCCAGCCTCAGCAACTCAGTGAGTCCCTAAGAATCTTAGCAAGTTGCAGTCTCAAAATAAAATATAAAAAGGGCTGGGCAATGTGAATCAGTGGTTAAGCGCCCCTGGGTTCATTCCTTGGTACCAAAAAAGATGAGGGGTTGTTTGAGAACCTTCTTACTGTGACCCCTCAGCTAGGTTCATGCTTAGGCAACCACATGGACTCTGTAATGCTGTCATTCTCAGATTCACAGGGATTAGAATAGAGAAGTCACTCAGGTTGTATTTAGTCCAATATCCCTACTTCCAATGAGGAAGCAGGTGCCTGGAGAGGCCCAAGACTAAATGGTTTGTCTCAGGCTACTGAACCTCAGAGGCAGGCACATTCCTACCTTTCCGACTCTTCCTCCTGTCGCTCTTCCTGTATCTCTTGTGGGCAATGCTGTTTTTTGGTTTTTTGTTTGTTTGGTCAGTTGGTTTTGATTGTAGCAACATAGCATTTCTTTCAAAAAGAATCTAAGACAGTTCTGTCTTTCTTTCATGTGATGCCCTAGATCCCACCCAGGTTTCATGTAGGTCAAGTATGTGACTACCACACTCTTGAGAAGGGGATGAAGGTCAGCAGAGGATGGACTCCACGCTCCATTGACCCCTACAGTTCTCCCCCGTGGCTACTTACTGCCCTTTGTTTTTGGAAATTTCTCCCTTTTCTGAAATCCCAACACTGGAACAGTTTTCTTGCCATAGTCTCCAACCAGAAGGGCATGTGGGTGGCAGTGATTGACAATTTCATAAACATACATGTAAATTGTGAGTTCCCAGAGGACCTGCTGATCAAAGGCCCAGATTTCTTACACTTCACTGTGAATCCTGGGACCAATTCTAAATGAGGTACATGCACTTAATTCAACTTTGGTGTCGCTGGTCTGCTTTCTGACTTGTTAGAGTGACCCAGGACTTTTCCACATCCAACATTTCACCAGCCACATCTCAGAAATAAGAAGACTGCAAAGCAAAATTAAATAAAATGAAATGTTGTGGTAATTCTGATTTGAAATACAGGACATCTGCATATGAATTTAGATAGTATTGGTCAGTGTATAGTAGTAGGTTTTTCTTCATAAATGTACATCTATCTCTGTGTATAGGTTTTATCATAGGTTTTACTATAACTATACAGTGTTTTTATATAATTCTTGAATTTTCTTGAAAATTTTGTAAGAAATTTTAGAACGTTTTACTTATTCTACTGTATTTTATTCCTTAAATCCTTCACAACTTTGCATATACAGATAATTCTTAAGGCTCCTGGTAACTCTTCTCCTGGTGCCGGAATATGGAAAAACCAGTGACAAAAAGAGAGGGTGTGGGCATCAGTCACATGTGCTAGAGGCACAAGGCATAATCTACAATTCCAAGACATAATAACTTGGAATTCTCCATTTAAAAAATATTTCCAATGAATAAATGATAAGATTTAAAAGCCTTTTTCAGACAGTCCTCTTTTTCTTTCCAAGTGGGTTTGTGGCTGTAAGCTGCTCTGAATGGACAGTTGTCCACCATGATCACTTTAATTCCTCATCCTGGGGGCAGAGGCCATGTCTGATTATGGATGTCAGGCCAGTACTGGGTGGGCCTGGAGTATGCATACGATTGCAGAAATGCCTCCGTGAGCCTTCTTTCAACTTTTCAGGTGACTGGAATTATTTTTTACATTCTAGTTTAAATAAGGAATCTGTAATTTTATGGGAGATAATATTCTATAATTTTACTTTTATTCTGTGAGAAATAATAAGTCACCACATAATTTTTCTTTTGACCTTGCCAAATAATTATGATATCAAAGGTGCATGTGGTTTTTTTGAAAGTGGAGACCTTGATCACAGCTCTCAAATGTGTTGGCATATTTGCATTTTCAGTTACTAAAGAGCTTCCTCCTTTCAGAAGTGTATTCCCAAATTGCTAACTGAGAAGCCTTGGTGTTTGTGAGAACAGAAGACTGGTTCCTTTGATGCATCTCTGAGTAGTTGTAACACAACTGAACACCTGGAAATTAAAAAAAAAAAAAGATTAATTCAACTCAATTCTCAGAAAACTTTTCCTGGTACTTTTGAAAAGTGGTTTCTTATTTTTTATTAAGTTTTTTTTTTTTTTGGTACTGGGGATTGAACCTAGGGGCACTCAACCACTGAGCCACATCCCCAGAATTTTTAATTTTTCATTTTGAAACAGGGTCTCACTAAGTTGTTGAGGCTGACTTTGAACTCACAATCCTCTTGCCTCAGCCTCCAGAGCCGCTGGAATTCCAGAAAGGTGGTTTCTTGACCTGTGTAGCTTTCTTCTTTACCTTCTCCAACACTTTCCATTTTCCTTTATCACTTTCCAGTGGTTTCACTTCACTGGGAAACAATTTATAAGACCGACTCATGGGAAAACTTACAAGTAATCAGATGACACAAAATCTATATTTAAGGACTCCAAAGGAAGCCAGAGGATCAAGTTGCCGAGGCAAGGTTGCTAAACTGCTGGTCAGGTCATGAAGCTTGGGAGGAGGCTGAGATTTTTTGAAGACAATTTGGCCAATGTGATAGTGCAGTCCGCATGAGGATATTTGCAGAAAGGAATAATTTCATAGCAACTCCTCTTGGTAAGTAACTTTTTCTATTTTGTCCTAGTAACATAAAATGAAAAAATAAACAACTATACCTCATTCTTGTCCTCAGAACATGATCAACCATTCTGCAGTTCTGGGCTGCTAGATATGGAAACAAAATCATTTTGTAGACTGTTTCTTCTCTTCCTCGTCAGAAATTGGATTGAAGTCGTTCGTTTAGAATGTATATGCACACAAAGGACAGCCTCAGGAAAGAAATTAAAATATTTTAAGAACCATTTTTATAAACCACTAGGGTAAATTATTGTTTTAAGAAGCTTTTTATTTTTGTACAAGAACTTTCATGTTAAAATCATCACTCATGTTTTTATTACTTGTCTTCTATTTTGAGATTTTGACATAGTGTCCATTCTCCAGACAACCTGAAAAATCTAGGTTTTTAATTTTGTACTCATCTCTAGCAATAGTACAAAAAATAATAATAATTCTTATAGGACATTGCTATAGAACATTAATATATTCCAGTTCACATTTCTGTAGCTCTTTAGATGGAAGACCATTATTCAAACTTTATGCCACAGTGATTCTTTTTATATTGCCTGTAGATGGCCCAGATTACAGAAATTTGGTTGTTCCACAAACAACTTTAACCCAAGGTTTTCCATTCTCATTTGCTCATTCTTTCTTTCTCCAAACATTTACTGAAGATGGTTTTGGTGTTGAATGTTGAAGATAAAAGGGTAGATAACACCCAGGCTCAACACTCAAAAGCTTTCTGGCCCATGGGTGAGTGTTGCTAAATTTTGCCATGATTGGGCCTCACTGTAGTTTTTTGCTCGTGACTTTCAGAGAGTTTGGAGATTCTGGGTGGAGTTTTATTCTTTCATAATTTGTGTGCAACTTGTTGCTTATAAAATTCATTTGCAGGATGAGCATCCTATTCCATATATCAGAAACCAAAAAATAAAATGTCTAATCTCTGAACTGAAACACTTCTATTCCTAGATATTCTGAATGTATGATATTCATACTGCACATGTGGTGTTGTATTTGACAGAAGAATTTGATGAAATGGCCCAAGACTATCCCATTAAAAAGAAATATATTATTAGATAGAATTTTTTTGTGTGGGGGCCAGATAGCATGCTCAAGAGTTTCAATTCCTTCTGTCATCTCTCAACTACGCTATAGAAGGAAACCTTTCCTTTCCTTCTCGCAGTGAGGACTAAAGAAGTCCAGTCGTTTCCCAGTCATAGGACCCACAGTTGTGGCAAAGTTTGAGATTCAATAGAGACTTGTCACTGCAAAGCACCTGGTCTGGACTATTATATGATTTTGCAGTATTAGTTCTGTTGTGATATTCTTCTGTACCTTGTCTTTATGTGGGCACTTTAATTGACTACTTAGGAACAGCTCACAATTTATATTATTACTCATGCATGAACACAATGTTTCTGCTTCTAATCATGGCACTAGATTACCCTTCTCTCCCCAAAAGATATCACAGAAGTCATACTGAATATGCATGTATTAAATACTTAAGAAATGAATCTTAGTGCTCTTCTGTAGAATGACAGCTCATTTTGACACCATTTCCTTCAATTTTCTCTATGTGTTGGCATCAAATTTGCCAGAAATATTGAAACTGGTAAAAGAACTACAACAGCTATATGGAACAACATTCTTCATTTGTGCAGTTCAGAGCTGCCTTGACACTCATGCTGCAAAAGATACAGTAATACCCACTGGTTAGGATCTTCTGAAGAACACTTTCAATGCTCTGGATGCTATAGTAGGTATTTTTAAGACATCATCATTATGTATTCCCATTCTGGAAGGGCTCATGAAGTCTCCTATCAAAGGGAACTGGATTGTAAAAGGAAGTTACTTCACAATAAATCCAGATGATGTTTATTTTTGTATGCATACAAAAAACAAAAAACTGATGTATTATGTTAAATATATGTTTATTAAGTGTTCATATGATTACTATGATTGGTTGTCTTTGAAATTAAAGAAATAGCAAATATCTTCCTACTTACAATATTTACTTTCTTAATTGATGTGTCTACAAAGTTAAAAATTAAATTGACAAAAATAGCAGTTGAGAAAATTGCTTTTTTTAATCTTTCCATTTCATTCGGAATTTTTGTCCAGGCTTCACTTGGATAGAAAACTTTTAATACTCCATAATGTTCTAAATCATCTCAGATCTGTATGGTGGTGTCACTGGAGAGTGTCCCTTCACAAAGCAAGAGGAAGGCATTTTTCCATTCAGTATTATTCTACAAAGGTATGAAATAGTATAAATTATAAAGACTTTAGTCCCAAGTTATAGTTACTAACCCATATTAAATTCCTTTACGTTTTTTTTCTTTTATCAGTCTTGTCTCCAAAAACAGCATTAACTGAGGTTTATTTTAGGCTGATATTTTCTCCAGGTTAGACTTTTGGATCAGAGGGCTGGAAGAGCATCTTATGATATAGGAGACTGCACAAAGGCTATACCATAAGGCCCTCTGTATTGTCTACCTTGTGCCCCTGTTTTACCATAAGACAACCCCCACATTGGGATTGTTTGGGGAAAGAAAACCTGATATATTCCAGTACTTTCAGCATGTTTAAATTCAGCATGCCTTCATCTCTATCACAGAACTAACATTTGCATCAATATTCTGATATTTTGGACCTCAGCAGTTTGGGTGATGCAGAGAACACAGAAACCTGTGGTGGCTTTGAGGACCAGGCCTCCTGCCATTTCTCTGGTCATTCTGCCTTGAAGGGCCAAGCCAGCTGTTGGAAGCTGCACTTTAGCATGAGCAGAACAAGAAACATTTGAGACTGAATATTCTGTTGAAAGCTGGAATTCACATATCTTGCTACTACTGATTGGGAAAGAATCATTGTTTTGTACAACACATGGGAAACATTTCTACTCACTGCTGATAGTGATGCTGAATCCATTGACACTCTTGTCATTGTTTTAAGATAAATAAAACACCCAAATCTTTAAAGTTATTTGATTTGCTCTAAGATCCTGTTATGAGCAAAATTAATCAGGACCAGAACTCTGGTTTCTTAAGAATTCCAGACCATCATGTTGCCACTAGAATTTAACGAACTCAGGGAAGGCACTCTCAACTAACATTTTTGGTATGGGTGGTATCACTGTGGAATTATGAGAAAGTCTTCGGTGTTGGAACCAAACTTGCTGTCACAGGTGAGTATTAGAAGGATACAACATTCACAAGGTAATGGAGTAAAAGTAAGAAATGATTCTACTAGAATAACAGTAAGAATGTTGATAAAAAAGGGAAAGTGAGGGGAGTTTAATATGGAAATCTTAGGAGAGATTTTAATATAAACTCAGCTAATGTAGATGATAGAAAACATTGTGCAAATACTATAGTAGGATTTGTCTTTGTGGACATGTGAACTTCTATGAAGTGCTCTTATATAATGACATTATTTAAGTGTTGGACACTGGGACAAATTGTATTATGACATACAAGTTGGTGATAGACTCAGCGGAGTGGACACATTCCCTATTCTTGTGGTTAAACCTGTTGGGGAAAGACAGAGCCTTGCAGGTAGGTTCACCTAGATCTCTGGTGCCTGTAGAGCTTAGTGAGTTTGGCAATCTTTGTGGCCTCAGTTTCCTAATTCATAATAAGAGATAACAGTATGAACCCAATAAGGTTATGTGACAGTTGAATGAGATAAATGAGAAGAAAGTTCTTGTTACATTGCCCAACACATAATAGGTGCCCTGTAAATTTTCTTTCAATTCAAATGTAAAGTGAGTATCATCTCCAGTATGGAGAGATGTTTTGATCCAATAACATTTACTACAGAGCAGAAATTCTCCAGACAATTCAAGTATACTTCTAACTACTCAAATGGAAGGTTACTTTAACATTCACTCACAGAAAAACAAAATTGAATCTTGAGTTATTTTTTTGAATAGTTTTATCACTTGCTAATAAAAATACCACTAAAATGTGTTTAAAGAATTTCTGTTTAAATCATGTTGTGCATGCTTTCATTTAAATCCTTGACCTCAATTGAGTATATCTCATATTAATATTTATTTGTTCCATAACTTATAGCCAATAAGATTAATCTTTATTAATCTTTGCCTATATATGTCAGAAAAGAAATCTAAATTGATATAGAAAATTGTCAATACATACAATTAATGAAACTTCAGGAAGCTTGTCACAAATCAAAAATGCATATTAAATATGAAATAGCTATTACAACTTAGTTGATGAATAAAAAAACAATAAATAGACTATAGTTAAGAAAAGTCTCTGGGGCTGAGGTTGTGGCTCAGTGGCAGAGCACTTGCCTCGCACGTGTGAGGCACTGGGTTCGATCCTCAGCACCACATAAAAATAAACAAAATAAAGACACTGTCCATGTATAACTAAAAAATATTAAAAAAAAAAAGAAAAGTCTCACATGTAGTTTTGAGATATAACTTCAATAGTTAATCAAATAAATATTTGCCCAACTTATACAGAATTCATATCACTGCATCCTAAAATACAAAATAGGCAGTATTATTAGGTGAATTAATATACAAAAATGAATTGGATAGCTTTACTGATTGTTTTTAAATAAATAAAGTATGTGGTAGGCATTCTATTCATTACTCAAATAAAATAAGATGGCTGCCATTTTATATATTGTGAAAAAATAGTCTTGATATAGATATTTAGGAATAATCCTTTAAAGGAGCATGTAATAGAAGAATCCAGACCATAGGTACGAACTCTATATGATCAAGTACACTATTTAATGCTTAGTCAACTATTATGGAGAAAATTATGGAAGTTCAAGATTCATTTTGTCCTTAAAAGCATGAAATTTAAACTATAAAGAACAGAGGTAAGAGGTAATCATGGTGGGGATTGGTCCAGAAATGTCTTCCAATTATCATTTGAGTTTCCATTTCTTCATTATAATGAATCAGAAGATTCCCCATGAAAAACCACAAGTCCCTTAGATAAAAATTAGAGATCTTAACACATTGACTTTGACTAAAAGTATACAAGTATAATGCACAATTGAAAATTTACTCTTAACTTTTATAACATGCATTTTAAACCACAATGTATACAGTTGTATAAATACATAGTCTCTTACTATTTGTGTTAAAAGCAAATAGTGAAAGAAAAAAAGCATACTAGGACCCAATTATATTTACAACATGTCCAAGAATATTAACATCTTATGCTTCCTGATTTTGTATAAAAGTAAGGAGCATTGCTACACAGACAGAAATCATCAAGAAATTTTGATCCTTTCTTCTCAAAAGTGGAATCCAATTTTTCTTTTCTTAAGCATTTCCCGATGAATTATTATACTAACTTCAGGCTAGACCAAAGGAAGTATTTGCAAGGTATTTGAATTTCATTTCATCATTTACAATAAGTCATTAGATTAAAAATAAATTTACAACCAGCTATCATTCCAGATACATATGACTTGCTCTTGTAAACAAAGGATGCTTTGTTGTATGTTTTGATATTGTATCTGTGAGACACTCTTGAAACATTACTTTTAATCTTACACCAATTATATATGCACATTATTCGTCAGATTGAGATGAAGAGAATAATGGAAGGCCAGAATCCAGATGTCAGATATAAGTTTGATACAAACTTTTGGACAGAAACTGAGAATCAAATGCAGGTATAATGAGATGTAAAGACTCTCTCCCTAAATCAGTCAATTCCTATCAAAGCAAGTACAAAAATACCCTTGTGTATCAGTAGTGATGTGTGAGCATCAAAAGAAATTTTGAAATAAAATAGATTTTTGGCAAATATTTTCAAAAGCAAAAGTTTTGATAAGCACATTACTTGATAAGATTAACACAAGAAAATTTTAGAAAATAATCAATACAAACTTTCACTAAGAGTTTTGAAAATGTGGATATTTTGTGACCAGATTCAAGACACTTTGAAATTTGGAAGTACAGGTTGAAACACTGCCCAAACCAAAAGTCTGAAGTAGTTCACATGCAAATGTGAGATATTGTAAAATATTAGAAATTAATTTAAAAACTTAAAATGCTTCAGAACTGGGTAAGGGATCCACATTTGAAGATAAGAGATGTACTGATCTGCTATAAGTATACACAGAAATACATGTCCAGTGAAACAAGTGATAGTGTATTATTACACAAATAAAAGAACACCTAACCCTAACACTTACTCATATGAGAAATAAAATAAACGATGAAATGAAATTTAAATGCTTTGCAAATACTTCCTTTGGTCTAGCATGAAGTTAGTATAATAATTCATCAGAAAATTCTTAAGAAAAGAAGAATTGAATTCCACTTTTGAGAAGAAAGGATCATTTTGAATCAGCTAAATGAAGACCAGGTTGCACAGAATCACCCAGCATGACACTGTGAGTTACATGGTCAGCGGGCAGAATGACAAAGAATGGGCAAGGGAAGCACTTGAGAAGGGACCACAGAGCAGCGTCTAGAGAGATCACTAAAGTGGTCCCATTGTCTTGCCCTCACCTCCACTATCAGAAAACAAAAGAGATACAAAAGGAGAGTAACTGGTTATGAATGAAGAAAGCCTTGTTTATGAACAGAGAGAAGTCACACACACCCCGCCCCCAGCCCTTAGTATGTGGAGAAGGAACAAAGATCAAGTTTTCATCCAGGCTCTGCCACTCCATGACTGTGACATTTGACAAGTTACTTAACTTCTTTGCACATCAGTGAAGTAAGGACAATAATAAATACTTTGGGGGCTGTGGCTGTGGCTCAGTGGTAGAGCGCCTTCCTCGCATGGGTGAGGCACTGGGTTCGATCCTCAGCACCACATAAAAATAAATAAATAAAATAAAGATATTGTGTCCATCTACAACTAAAAGTAATAAATAAATAGATAGATAAATAAATAAATAAATACTTTGCAACCTGTGGGGAATGAAATGCCATGGTGGTCACTAATTCAATGGCAAGTTGTCCTCCTATGGATATGTGCTAAGTTGCAAAACAAGTAATAATTGTGTTGCTCCAATTATTCTTTTAAATTGATATTCCTCTACAGATACAAGCTCGCATGCAGACACTTCCCCCAAGCCCACAATTTTTCTTCCTTCAGTTGCTGAAATAAATCATCATAAGTCTGGGACGTATCTTTGTCTTCTTGAGAACTTTTTCCCTGATGTTATTAAGGTATATTGGAAAGAAAAGAATGGTGATCGGATTTTGGAAGCCCAGCAGGGAAATACCATGAAGACTCATGACACATACATGAAGGTGAGCTGGCTAACTGTGACTGGAGAGTCGATGGATAAAGAGCACAGGTGTATCGTCAGACACGAGAAAAACAAAGGAGGAGTTGATCAGGAGATTATCTTTCCTGCAATAAAGAATGGTATGTGCACTTAAATGTAAATATAAATGTCCAGATAAATTGTTTGAAAGGGAATTGTCCATCTTTCAATCAAGTAGTAATGAAAAACTAGTGTAAGCCTTTCCTAAAAATCATCTTTCATGGTAGCATAAACTCCCTGTTATTTTCCTTACTGAAATGAAATGGTATAGACATGGAAAAGTTAGCTTTAACCTTTCTCATCTTCTTTGCGATATTTAAAATATTAAAACCACAGGATTAAAAAAATTTTATGTAGATTAAATAAAACAACATACATAAAAGCATCTAGCAAAATGTTAAATACTGAACAGTAGTTTTTACTTTGAATGATTTTATTTGATTTAGACATCAGATCAATTAGAGATCTTTCAGGAACTTTCTACTATTTAAGCAAGTCACAGACTTCAATCTTGCCATGCACAAAGTTCTGTCTACAAAGAGAGAGTGCTTAGTTAACAAAATGATGCTCAGATAAGAATTAGCCTAGTTCAAAAACCAAAAAATAGAAAAGAAATAACCTTGGCCACTGAAGTTTTGGGGTGCCCTTGAGTTGTTCTGAATTGTATTTTCTATACCAGTGTTAGACAAGATTTCCTAACTTATGCTTGAATGAGGCTAACATGTATGAAGATACTCCATTTCTCTCATGCCTATATTTCTTGCCATTGGTAAATGCAACTACATAAACATTTCCTGTTCTGCTCGCATATGTCAGGTCTGAGTTGGAATGTGAATGAATTGTGTAGAATTAGTGCCCCCAGTAGGATATGCAGCAGCCAAGAGAGAATCCTCTTTCCCTATCCCTTAGGGTCATGCATGACTGAGGAATAATGTCCCAAAGGATTCCTTTTGATGAAGTTCAGTACATATCCACACAGCTGGGCAGAGGCCAGAATGTACAGAGGCCTTGCAATGGTCCAGTGACTCACCAGGAATCACAGTCCTGAGTGTTAAACAGCAGTTGAAATGCCCCAGTGGGCATGGAAAGCAATCTTTTGGTAATTTTCCTTGTGGCTATAAGTCCCTTGTGCCAGTGAGGAACACACAAATGACAAACTGGATAAAGAACTTTGCCATGCTCCACCCAGGTTTCCCAAGTAAGGCTTCAGCCACTGGGACTCTTACTTTCTTCAATGACCAGTGTGGTCTAAACAGTTGCCTGGTTTTGTCTGAAGCTGCAATACTGTTAGCAGACAAAAAGAGATAGATCATGGATTTAGTGATTTATATATTTATTGCAATTATTTATAAATAATTTTAGCCCTTCCTAAAACAAAATAAAATATGAATGCAAAGGCAAGCCCCAATTTTCTATTTCCCTTGCTGAGAAACAGAGGGGAGACATATGTGAAAAGCACAAGGTTAAGTTAACCACTGTGGTTATATGCCCAATAAGATGAAGAGTTTTTGTAGTGATCAGGAAAAAATTAAAAGAATAGTAAGTCCCATGGTGATGAATATCATGCAGGAGAGAAGTTTCAGTTTAATAATGATTTACTAGACATTACATTTTAAAACAAATTTCTCTCATGGGCTTCTCGTGGCTCTAGAGCTGAGGAGGGAGCTTCTGACAATGTCATAATACAGCGCTTTTCCAGTGTTGATTCTTGAAAATATTTTATAAAAATAATACATGGAAGCATAAATGAATGAAATGATTATTTTTAAGGTAAATAAAATTAATCAGTTCCAAATTTGTAACCACTATTGATTGAGACAATTTAGGAAACACAGATTTTATCATTTTGGACTCTGCTTTATTCTTTTTTCCTCCATCAGTTCAAATTTCAGGAGAGTGATTTCTCATTTATCATTTAGTGAAAAAAGTCACTTTAAGAAAAGTAATATACTCAAGATCCAAAAGTCAAGTCTTGAAAATATTTCAAATCTAAACATGACCACACTTACATTTATATTTTGGGACTGACTCCAAAAAGCCTGTACCCCAATTTCATCTTTAAAAATACAAACAGAAAACTCAGTGTTCCATGCAATTCCAGAATGGAAGTGTATTCATATGAACAAGAACACATCTAGAAGGAAAAGAATAAAGCAAAACAGCCATTGTGACTATATTTTTTGATCAGTTTAAAAACAATGTAATCTTTTGCTTTTTTACAACTGGTGTATATATATGTATATCCACTTATATATGCACAGAATTATATACACACGAGGCTATATGTACATATATATGTGTGTGTGTATATGTGTATATATAAAACCTCAAGTTTTATGCAGAGAGCTAGAAATGTGACTTGCCCTATTTTCCTCTTTCCTGAAAGACTTCCATGGAAATGCTGAGTTCCTAAAAGAGGAAAAGGCCTGTTTGACTAAGAATAAATAAAATGCTATAGAAGAAGATTTTCCTTTTCTCCACAGTGATGAAATTATTTGTCCATGAATTATTTTGTATATATTTCTATGGATTCTTTTTAAATACTTTCCTCATATATTTTGCTCATGTACATGAAGCATTTAACCAAGAGCTTGGCGCAACAATGATCATTCAGCAGGTATTAGATTGTGTCAATATTGATGTCTTCATGCCCACAAACATCACATCTCTAGAAAATAATGTGCATGAACCAGGAACATTGGGGATAGACATGCCTTGGAAAGGCATAGCTGCTGTCCTCTGTTCATAGGTGAAATTTTTCAAAATCAGACTCCTTTGAATGTGTATGATTCTGTCATCAACTCAGATGGGATGGATTTCTTTTGGGCTCAGCAATACCTGTCAGCAGTGTGTGCTGGATCCTGTAAAGCAGCCAATTTTCTGCTTCATATTCCATTGAAAATCTATCTGTGGATCACTTGCTTTGGGTAATTTCCTGGGCAAGGAACTGTGAGTAGAGAGGAGAAACACATAATCCTACATGGGCATTCAGGTTGTGATGAAAGGAAAAAGAAAGTAACATATTTGAAGTTCCAGTTTTTGGATACGACAAAACAGTTTTGATTTAAAAATACATATGTGTGTGTATGTGTATATATGTGTGTGTGTATATATATATATATATATATATATATATATATATATATATCACAAACATATACACATATAAACTTCAGAAGCTTTATTATCTTCCTGGGCAGAACCATAACATACAAAGTTATTAACTGAATTAGACACCAGTTATTTTTGAAATGATGGGGCTCACATTTTTAATGTGTATCTTTCCTGTCTCTCTGTGGACAAATTGAATATATTAAATATCAGATAATAGGGGTGAATAATTGACTGCTATTTGCTCTCATTGCTTTTAGTTGTCACCACAGTGAAACCCACAGAAGCCAATTTGAAAGATGGAAATGGTGAGTTTTAGAATGTGCTTGCCTTCATCTCATTGCATATCATTTTCCCACTATTTATTCTCTTAACTTCTGAACTTCCTTCATGTAAGGTAGAAAACTCAGAATGTGTTGTTGTTCCAGAATAGACTGAGTGGCATTTTACATTCTCCCTCATTTCCTTCACATCACAAAAATACAGTAAACTACTGATCTTGTTAGATTAGCAGCACTATGCTCTGAAGCATTTCAACAAAGGGATTTCATTCATTTATTTGTGTATGTTTGTATGACTGGGGCAAGCATGATAGGAAGTCACACTAGTTTTGTTTTTTAATTGTAAATGAACAAATTTCTCAACCTCCATCTCTTAGAAATGTGACTTGGCCTATTTTTCTCTCCTCAGAAAGAATTGTGCTGAAATGCTCAGCTCCTGTCATTTAAAATAGATGGCATTGTCAAAGCATACTGAAGATATTAGGAGATCATGTTAACTCTACTAATTACTTTCTCACATTTATATACATTATATTTTCAAAATAATTTCCACATGGCCTCTTTTAATCTCCTTCAATATCCTTTGAATTCTTGAAAGGTTATGTGTACTCTTTACCTTCTATTTCCTCATTCATGGTTTGGGAACTTCATAATGCAACAATTAGGTGTGAGTGAAGACTTAAAACTAGATCATGCTTATGAGGCATTAACTACAAAACAGCAAACAATCCACAGGTACCAATTTCATGAATATTGGTGTTTCATGTCCATAAATGCCACACCTCCAGAAAATCATGTGCATAAATCAAGAATATTGGATATATGCATGATGTGGAAATGTACAGCTTCTTTCCAGTATTAACATGAAAAAATTTCTCTAAATCAGATTCTTTCCTTCCACTGTGGATTCTAGGAGTGGATAGATGCTTTTTGCTTTCAGCATTTTGTATCAGCAGTGTGTGCTGGATCCTATAAAGCAGCCAATTTTCTGATTATTTTTCCATTGAATATACATTTGCTTATCAACTACTTTGGAGCACACACTGGGTGAGGAACTGTGAATACAGCAGAAAACCAGATAGTCTTGGATATTATACTCCAGTTGTGAGAACAAGGAAAAAGTTATCCATCATGAAGGTCAATATCTTTGTGTGCAGTAACAAAATGTATAAATGATATATTCTGAACTACACAGAATGAAACTAATTACATTTGGAATTATGGGGATCCTATTTTAAATGATCGTCTCTCTCTTCGTGACAGACTTATGTGTTTATTTATATGCATAGTCATTGTATGTATACACACATTCATACACTTTTAAATAATTGATGAATGATTCACTAGTACTTGCTCTTTTTTTCTAGCTGTCACCACTATTAATCCCAGAGAAGCTGATCAGCAAGTTGAAAATGGTAGGTTTTAGTAATATGTTTACCTTTAGCTCATCCTGTAGCATTTACCCTCTCCTGATCATCTTATCTTTTGAAACTCCCTAGCTTAAAGAAAAGCCAGAAGATCTGTATGTTGTCAAATAGATTAAGTGTCATTTCAATTACCCCATCATTCCTAGGAGTCAGAGTGGATAAGTGCAACGGTTGCCTCAAGTTTTAGTCAGAGAAATAGAGATGTGACTTTTCCTACTTTCAAACACAGGAAATATTGCACGAAAATATTCTGCCCCACAAAAAAATGGGCCAGTGAAAAAAAACATCTCATATGCTGAGAATAATTAAAATACAAGAAGAGTGCCTACTATACTCTTTCTACTTAAGTTTTTATTCATAGTATGGGACCATCCACAATTCTGCCTTCTTGACCCATTTGGTCCTATTGTCCCATATGCAGAACACCTACACAAATTTCCACTGAGCAATATGTATACCATTTATGGTAACTTTGGAATAATTATATTTTTAGAGGTCCATTCTTTTGAGAAAAATAATGGCTAATTTTTAAAATGTTTGAAAAAATATATAAAGGATATATGAGATCAAGATCATGATTTCTGAGCTATTTTAATGCAGCTGTGTTGATTATATTGGAACACTTGCAAAACTGAGAACTTGATCTTAATGGGTTAATTGTTACTCGGGATTTATTTGACAATGTACAGAAGGCATTGAACCTAGTGTCTGGCACAGCAATGATCACTCATCAGGTATTACCTTCTATTAATATTGATTGGTTATCTCTCCTGTATCTCTGTCAATGGCTTTTAGACACAAACATACACCACACAAAGAGACTAAAAAGTGGGGTTGAATAATTGATTAGTATTTGTTCTGATTTTTTTACTAGATTCTGAATCTTGTCTGAGAGAAGCAAACGGTTTAAGCATAGTTTGCTTATTTTATACTCAGCTCATGATTATATTTATCTTTGAAATTCTTCATTTAAGGTAGAAAAATCAGAATGGCTGGAAGTTGCAGAATAGACTGAGTCCAATTTTAAATTAATCCATCATTTCTTAGACATCATATTATCAGAGCAAATAACATGGTTTGGGATATGATGATTGTAAGGTAGAAGATACGGTGGCATACTCTGAATTATTTTAACAAATGGGCTTCATGTCTATTTTTCCCTCTAGTGACTAGAGTAAGCATGATCTCAAGTCACTTCTAGATTTGTTTATTTATTTTTAGTGTTTCGCTATCTGCTAATAACATGAACTGTCACACAGTTGTTTTATACGCAAGGCCGTGGGCAGGGTTCCTCATGCCTTTTTGTTCTTAATCCTCAGAAAACTTCTATGATGTGATTCAGCTCTTTGTCTCCCATTTCACAGATGTGGGCAATGAGCTTAAATTAATGAAGTTATTTGCAAATGCCAACGTCTACAGCAGGTGTTTCAACTCATGACATCAAATAGAGTTCATACCCTGACTCAGTTCCCTATTCTTCCTCTGAGACAGTCACAAAGCAAGATATTCAAAACCAAGGCTCTGGGACCCCATGTACATAGGTAGCAAGGGTAAGAATATGGGTTCAGAACACCACAGACTTGATTGTACCCCCATTCTCTAAATGACCAGTTACATAAATATAGGTGAGTGATTTTCATTCTGCAAGTAGTTATTTGTTCATCTGCCAATTGACAATAATTATACCAAACTCAGAACTATTGGAGTGGCATAGGTCCAGGTGTGAATTGTCTAGAATAGGCTCTTTTAGCAGGTTCTGAATAAGTACCAGTTTCTGGTTCGTTTTCCCTACATATGTACAAAGACCTCGGTTATCTTTCTACTGTTTCTTATTGTCTCTGGACCTCAGCTGCCACCCCAGCAAGAAGAAGCTGTAACTGTTCATCTGGCCAAGAGCAGGGTGTCATGAGCACATTTCTTCACCAAGGGCTGGTTGTGTTCCATTTTGATTCTATGAAGATGGAAGCTATAAAAGTTGAAATTTCCCCAAGAATTGTCTTGGCCTTGTGACTCCTTGAAGAGCCACTGTGACTCACTACCATTTTATTACAGTATTAATTGAGATCACATATTTCTTGCCAAAATTCAAAGGACATTGATGGAAATTATCCCAAAATATCACAGCTAAAAAGAGAGATAAGTGGAAAACACATGTGAGTGTGCCACAGCCACTGTACTTCCCAGGGAATTTGGATTAACCACGTTCTTCCATTTTCTGTAGTGCCCTCTTATTTAAAACTCTTTCCCACCCCACCCTGAACACCACCACATCTTCTTGGCTTGTACAGTTCCTACATATCTCATTGCATTCTCAACATGTAAAGCCCATAGGCATCTAAATAAACAAGTCAACTAATACTTGATCTTAACCTCTGGGATGTCAACTATACTTCCATATGCAGAATCACAGGGTAGATGAGAGTGTTTTTTTAAAAATCATATTGTTGTGGTCATCATCTGGGTCTGTCACTTAACAAATGCATGCATCGAGCAAATTCCTTCTTTCTGTGTCCTCACTTCATCTACAAAATGAGAATAAAATGAAACTGTATTTTACGGTCATGGATTCTTATAAAATTTAAATATCACTAATTTTTTGTTTTTTTGTTTTTTTGGTACTGGAGATTGAATTCAGGGGCACTTGATCACTGAGTCACATCCCCAGCTCCATTTTGTTTTTATGTAGAGACAGGGTCTCACTGAGTTGCTTAGCGCCTCGCCGTTGCTGAGGCTGGCTTTAAACTCGCGATTCTCCTGTTTCAGCCTCTCTAAGTGCTGGGATTACAGGCTTGTGCCACCGCGCCTGGCTAAATATCACTAAATTTTTATATGCAAAATTCTCAGCATATTGTTTTGAATTTTGTTAGTGGTTAGTGAACATTGTCTATTATTTTAATTAGCGATATGTTGAGTGTGAAAAAAATCTAAAATACAGTTGCCCACATACTTTTGACTTTCACTGGACTGATATATTAAAAACATAGCCTTTCTTTTCAATATTT